>WBNH01007541.1:85000-100502 GCA_013401255.1 Urocolius indicus
TGCAGTCTGTGTTTAATGATGTGAAAATAAGACAACACTAACATATGCATTAACAAATTTCATAACTTTGAATCTTAAATAAGATGTTTTCTGAGGAAAATGTTCTGACTTTTCATCTATGTACATTGTTTTGATATTTAATATCCTGTGACTTAATTCTGAACCATTTAATAAAGCAACACATTGTTCAAAAAGGTCTTTACCAAGATAAACTAGTTATTGATGATAATTTTGACACTTTGATTCAGTATTTCAATAATTACAATATGTACTACAATAATTTTATAGCTGAAAAAATTATCAGTAATAATTGACTGTGAGTCCTGAACAGGCAGCTTATCCAAGTTCAGTTCAGACAACAAAGGTGCAGAAGAGCCAAAGTGATTTAAGTCCTCAGTTCAATGTGTCATACCCTCCCTGACATCACTTTATTTTTTAACCATCATCCAATGGACCGTATAAGATATATAGGGGTTGATGGCTTTGGCTGCTGAATTTATGAGTAGAATCTCTTGCTGAATTGTCCCATAATTGGGTTCTTAAAATAGATTTTCTAAGATAAGTGCAGTTTTAGTTGTGTATTGTAGCCAAGTTCAGATTTTTTCTGTAAATGTGAACCAACTATAGGAATTTATAGAGAAAATTACAATGATGATTGATTAATAATGATCACATAGATTAAATGTCATAATTAGACTTCAAGAAGACTAACAGTCCAAGAAGGAAATAGAATTTTGTGAAATTTCATTAACACTAGGTTTTAGCCTTGCATTTTAGTATACAAGTTCTTTGTAGTTAGGAATGCTGCAGGATTAATTAATTACTTTCAATCATTTTACAAAGAGATGAAAGATTCTCTAGTTTAATACTGCAGGTGATTTTTTTAAAATGTATGATTAATGAGTAACTTTATTATTACAATAATCTAGTTCTAGATAAAATATGTATGTATCCAATTCAGACCTGCATTTTTGTAAACACGTGGTAATCCTTTCTTAGAGTTTAGATTTATTTTCTGATATGTCAGATGCAAAGTGAGTGGGATTTTCTCTTGTTTTCTTCTGTACTTGTTGGTTTATTGAATTCTACACATGATTCTTTCAGAATTAATTTTTAGTACTTTTCAGAATTAATTTTATGGTTAAGCAAAGACATTATTGAAAGTAATCCAAGTAAGAAGTAAAAATTATATGCAAAAAACCCTAAACACAAATATCTGAGATGTTGCACATTTTATTAGAGATGTTCAAATAAAGTAAGATTAAAATATCGGCTGTGGCAGCTACTCCTTGAAGGAAACTGATATACCTGAAGTCATGCTGAAAAGCATAACCAGGGTATTCGGTACCAGATTAAAGTATCTATTAATGCTAGTTTCATTCATTGATTTCGTAACAGTTCATCTGCATTCAGTGTCAATAATACAGAGTGAAATATGAAGAAATACAGTGAAGCATAACAAGAGGAAGAGTTAAAAGAACAGAGCTGGGGGGAAAAAAAGGCTTTCTGAGTGTGAAGTGGACTTGATCTCTCTCAGGGATACTCCTCTCGACCCACTTTGTGTCAAGCAACTAGCATGGGTGAAGTTCTCAAGTTTTGCAGACAAATGCATCACACACACAACTGCAAGCCTTATAGGGGCATTCAATTGGTGCACCTGTATTTGATTTTTTTTTTCCCCCTCAAGCTACCTGAAATAGACTAAGTAGAAGTTTCTTTTTCTTTTTTCTCTTTTTTTTTTTTTTTTTTACACCTCCCTCTCCTTTTATCTTTTAATGGCAGTACATAGAGGGAAGAGGAAGGAGGAAGGGAGGTGGCAACAGTAGGAGAGGGCTGCAGACTGTAGGATTGACAGCAAAGGTTCATTCACATACGTTTATTCCACACAAAAAAAGGGTGTATTCAGCCACTTTGAATAGATCATCATAACTGCTTGTCTGGTCAGCTTTCTTCTTAGAGTTTCAAGTTATAGGGGTCGATGTGTAATCTAGGGGTCTTGTCTAGCTGCCTCTATTAAAAAGTGAGGCACTCAATACCAGCTCCACTAAGCAGGGTGCCTGTATCTGTAATAGTGCCATCAACAATTCTGAAGATGTACTTTCAGTGCACATAGGATAGACAGACAGTCTGTTGGAACGCAGACAGAGCTGACCACAGCTGATTTTATACTAAATAAGTTAACCTTTTACCTCAGATTTAGATCTTTAATCAGGAAGATATTAATACTTTGGTATGCTCTTAGCTGAGGCAATTTAAGTTTGTTTTGATAGTCCTTTTCCCCCTTCTGAAATAATTAGGAAAAAATCCAAAGTGTAACTCACAGAGCAGTATGAAAGAGTATTTTGGGACTAGGGTATGTTCTTTCATTGGATTTTTTCATTGTTTCTTTTTTTCTGCCTCTGTTTTTCTAAAAAGATGTATTAACTATGATTCATATGGTGGTTAAATATAATAAATTCATTAATGTCTCTCTTCCTTTATATTTTTCTTTTTTTTACTTCAGTAGAAAAGGAAGGTTGGTGTCAGAAACTACATTGCCTGTCTTGAAAGAGGGGAATTCTCTCACTCTTTTGAAACAGAGGGGAATACAAGAAAGTAGGCAGAATCTGAAGTCCTAGGAAGCTGAGTCTAGGTGTCTGAGGATCTGGAGGCATTTCTTTTTAAAGCAATAAATGTTACTCTCCTTTGTCAGCATAGTTTCCTAGACACATTTGTTACTGCTGGCCCCTATGCCCTTCTCATCTACTCACCTGAATAAATCTAAAAAGAATGGGAGAAACTAATTGCTGCTTGAATCAAAAATTCTCATGTAAATTTACTCTTTGTGATATATATACCATAGACACAGAATAAGCTATGCCCTCCTCTTTTCACTTAGCTTGCATCTAGACACAATGTGTATTATTTACTTAATCATCCAGTGAAAAGCTGCCAAGGACAGATGTAAAAAAGAGAGAAACACAATCAGTTTTTCCAGACTCTCAGTCCCATTTCTATTTTTTTTTTTGCTCCACTCTTTTAAGGCTTAAGACTGTAAGCATCAGACCCACATTATAAAAGCTCTCAAGCTTGGAGGCTGAGAAGAATTGGAAACTAATAATGACATGGCCTTCAGTGCTTTGTTTGCAATGAACAGCAACAACAAAAGATTCCTCCAATGATCTAAGCCTGCTGGAAACACATTGCAGTTTTTTCCCTTGAGATGTGAAGCAAGGAGTATATTGAGAGTATGTTCTTCCCTTTTAGATTAAGGTGTTTGAATTCTAGGACAATTTTAAAACACGAGAGGCTACAGCATCTCATCTAGATCCACATAAATTTCCTTTCACCATCCCCTCTTACTGAGACATACACACTGAAGAGAACTAGCAGAACAGCACTACTGTAGCTAACAGCAGCAACCAAATACTACCTGTCTTTACGTTTTTCATGTTGACCTGCAAGAACTTGATAAGGCCTAGGTTTTGGTTTTTTAAGGAATAACATCAGACTAAAACAATGAAGTTTACACTCTATTGTATAATACAAAGTTTTGAGCTGTAAAGGATCAGAAACAGGACTCTAAGAATATTTTCTGTATAAAGGAAATCTTCCCATCTGTTTTCAAGATGGTAAATGTCAGCAAACTGTTCAGCTCCACTACTAGTCCCTAGTATGAATTAGGAGAAGGGCCAAGGTTTGGAAAAATATTTTGGCACTCTATTCCTTTTTACCAAGGATCATGAGAACTAGGGGAAGCAGAATACAGGTTGCAGTAGCTTTGAAACTTTCTCAAATGCTTTTTCATGCCTGTCTGCTACCTTTTCTCTTTGCTTCACTTAAGCTGTCCTCTCTGTTCTGTGCAACTATGTGCTTTTTGAAGGATAAAGAAGAGAAGGCTTCCTTTCTTCACTGTTAAGAGCTTGTATAAATCTCTGTCTTCCTTTTTATATACTTTTTTTTTGTTTTTACTGGATAGCTCTCTAACGCTTTGCTCTGTTACATTTGTTTGCTTTGATATTCTGTTTCCCTGTTTGTCTCCCCCAAACTACTGTTTTGTTTGCTTCATTAGATTCACAAGACTGGAAATTCTTAGCTGAAGCTAGCCTCTCTGAAAGTGGAACATGTTTTACAGGCTCCTGCAATTGTTTGCCCTGTTTTCTTTAATCTCCAGTGGGTTTCACTGTTTTATCACCTGGGGTCTGTCTCTATTCTTTCCCAAATTAGCATTAGAACTAATAAACAAATGTCTGTGTAATGCTGAGTGGTCAAAGAGGTGAAACTGAATATAGGACTAGAGTCTTCATTGGAGTCCGCCTTAACCACAGACTTGTATCATAGGTGCTGCAAAATAAATAAAGACAGAAAAACCAACCAAACAAACAAAAAAGTGCAACAGCTTAAACAGTGGTCCACCTTATGTACCACTTGGAAAGCTATAAGGAAAGTGTCCCTGTTCATGCTTTTATTTTGCAATGTCGTTAATTATTTTACTTTCTCTTTGACACACAATATCATGTAATAAAAAAGACTTTTCAAATATTACTGTCCCCCTAATACCACATAAATCATATGGGAATAAGTTTAGCATTTACATCCTAAATAACAGAATTCTCATTAAATATATTATGCATCTATTTTCAAATCACCACCCTGTGAGAGAGGGATTCAATAGCAGACTGGGTTATTATATATCAATCAGATTGTAGAATAGCTTTTATGCTGTTCCAGATGTTTTAACCATAATAATAATCATTTGTATCATACAGTCAATTTCTAAAAATAAAAATAAAAAAAAAAGACTTTGTGAAGTAACCATTCATTTTTTACAAAAAAAGAAAGTTTTGTCAATAAATACCTTATTTGAAGATAGTGAGGCACTCAAGGGGACATCCTAGACTAAATTATGAATGTAAAATTTACGGCTGACTCTGTGACCACTCTGAAGCTGACCACAGGTCTTCCTGAGAAATCTAACCACTACTTACACCCAGGATAACATAAGAAGCAATACCAACCTATGTGTCATTAATACCAAATGAGTAAAACCTGTGGGGATTTTAAAAAATCCTTTCCTACAGTCAGCAGGATCATGGTAATGTGACTATTTCTTTTCACCTGAAACAACTTAAACAGGATATGCTGCTCATGTGTCTTAAAACAGTATGACAAAGTGAACATTGTCTTTCTGGAGGGAAGGATGATCTTTTTTGTTAAAAAAAAAATCTGAAAAATCCTCATTCCTTGTGCTGTGGGTTATGAATGTCATGTATACTGTACATAGTCTGGACTGAGGCAGGCTCTTGAGATAATTCTTTATGTAGTCCAACTATTTATTTATTTATATAAAATACAGTTTCTTATTGGCTGTCATTAGAAATCAATTCCCCTTGTGCTCTTCCTCCTCCCCAGGATTAGACTGGATTGTTTTGTGTTGAAATATCTTATTTGAGTTCTGGATTTTCCTTCCCTGAGAAATACAGAAAGTTTGTTACAAGGCTGTATACTTTTACCTGTTATTTCACATTGTAGCATAGTTTTGGATTTTTTCCAGAGCTAGACCATGAGTTTATCCAGAAGCTTAAGTTAATGAAAAAAGTCCTCTCATTAAATATTTTGTGTTCATGGGAGTGCAAGGTTGCTGTCCTCACAAGGCTACACTGCCTGCCTATTGATTTTTCTTGTTGAATTTAAGGTATGTTTTTGACCTTTAAAAACCAAAATGGCATGAGACTTTCACAATAGCTGCAGGCATTTGAGGGACTTGAACTGATATCTTGTAAATCTGAGAGGGTGGACTGGCAGCAGAGTTTCCCTGAAGGTGCCTTAAGCTGTGAACTTATTAAAACAATTTTTGTAGACCTTCGGGGTACTCTGTAAGGCATTTCTATTTCCTTTCTATTTCCTCTCTTTTGGAAGAGAGGGAGGAGCTTGAAAGGACTGATACTATTTTAGAGAGAAAGCCTTTAATAGAAAATTTGTCCAAAGAATTTCAGGCAAGTTCTTTTGTAAATATGAATCACTATCAAAATCAGGTGTCCTACAAAGATATCAGAGTACTTAAAAATGCATTTCAGTACTCTCTGTCTGCTTGTTTGGCTTGATGTTTTGTTACTCCATGTAAGGGGAGAAAAAAAAAAAGAAAAGGAAAACTTTCCCTCTATCTCAAGAATTATAAAGCTTAACTAATCTGGATTGTGGGAATTTAAAGTCGGATTGTCAGGCCATGGATTTGATGACTCCTCTAGAGTGCTGTGTATTGATCCACATACTACCAAGCACAGGACAGACTTTCTGAAGATGCTACTCTATAAAAAATAGGTTTTTTTATAAAGAGCTATACGAGGGAAGAAGGAAACAAAAGAATCAGAACAACTTCATCTGTTAGTTTTTTTGTTTAAGGTAAATTTCCAAGAAAGAATATCATGAAGTCACTGCTCATTTTGCAGAGAGATTCTATAAGAAGAGGAGCAGGGAGTAATGTGCATGTGGTTATGTATGGCTGGATGGATGATAATGCAAACAAATAGGGGAAGTATAAATACCAAATACAAAAGAGAAAAGGGAATGTAATATAGGGAATAAAAGGCAAGAAGGAGGAAAAAGAGTACTCAATAGACCAAAGGACATTTTTATTTTTTCTGGTAGGAGACTTGGAAGGAACATGAGAGAAACCATGTCTATAGAACTATAGAATGGTAGGGCTGGAAGAGACCTTTAGAGATCATCTAGTCCAACCCCCCTGCAGAAGCAGGTTCACCTAGATCAGGTCACCCAGGAACATGTCCAGATGGGTCTTGAAGATCATTAAGGAAGGAGACTCCACAACCTCCCTCTGGGCAGCCTGTGCCAGGGCTCCGTCACCCTCACAGTAAAATAGCTTTTTCTTATATTTAAGTGAAACTTTTTGTGTTCCAGCTTCATCCATTACCTCTTGTCCTGTTGCTAGCTACAATAGAAAAAAGACATTCCCCAACCTTCTGACACCCACCATTTAGATATTTGTAAATGTTAATAACATCCCCCCTCAGTCTCCTCTTTTCTAGATTAAACAGTCCCAGTTCCTACAGCCTTTCCTCATATGAAGGATATTCCAGTCCCCTGATCATCTCGGTGGAATATAAAACAACTTCTGCTATACAGTGAGTTAGATTGTTAATGTTGTTAAAGAAATGCTGCTATTATATTACACAATAGAACAGCAAATTCTTACCATTCTTTCTTTCTTAATTCTGGGGGCTTGTGTTTGAATATTTTTGAGTCCACTGGCATTGGCCACAGTAGAAAGGAAGATAGGAGTGCTGACATTTTCACAGAGATACCATGTGTAGTTGCTGGACTAGCTTGAAATCAAAACATAACTATCAATCATTTTACAAAGGCCAAGACCTTCCTTGGGGATATGCAAATTACTAAGAATTATTTGGCCTTCTCTTTCTTCACCAATAGGTGGCAATAGTAATTTTTCCATTGGCCTCTCTAATGATCTGTTATTCTAATTTTTAAATAAGCATCTCTGAGTTCATTATAACGTTCTCATTTGTTTGTCCTACTACAAGTATATTAAATGATATGAAGTGAAAATGTATTCATAACTTTGAAGATCATTTAATCTTGTTTTAAATGAGTTAAAATAAAAGGGCAAGGGGCATGAGAACTTCTAACAGATCACCAGAAACCTATCTTTTATAGCCCAGTGCCCCAGCTTTCATTTCCAGACCAATTTATATTTGTTGTCGTTATGGTAGTGTTTACTTTAACATTGCATTTGGTCTTTCTTTTTATAATTTCCAATTAATTTTCCTTTTCAGTTGTTTAATAGAAATTAGAGATTGTGTGACGTGAAAGATCTAGATTTCTGCTTTACAGTTTTTCAATGCTCTACTTGTTTATATGTGCTCTGTATTCTTAATCATCTTATTTGCTGTTGGGTATGAGTTTTTCTTAGTATGTTACCGTCTTAAGGATCAGGGTTTTCCTGAGGGCATTGTCAATACTTGGTAGTGTTTTTCCTTGAGTTATAGTCAATTGCCAACGCTTGACTTTCTAGAACAATGTTGATATGGATATAAGACATGACAGAGGTACTGTAGGTGCATCTTCATTTTCAAACTGAATTTATTTCTATGCTAGGTTTTATCAAGGTCTCCACACCTGTGAAATTTTATCCACTTCTTCAAGAATTACAAATCAATGTTTTTAAATGCAGAGGGACAGCTACCTTGCAATTCTTTTTAGTCAAATCCAATATAGAATTAAGGGGAAGTTTTATCTGAATAAAGACTAAAGGATCTGAATAAAGACCAAAAGATCTGGCTCATGACAAAGATGCTATGTAAAAATGTGTTCTCTTAAAAAAAAGAGGACTCCATCTGAAACAATGCAATGACATTTTTCAGTAAAATGGACTATTTGAAAGTGATATATTGTAGTGTTTTTTGTAGCATTGTCATATCCTTGGACTGATGTATAGTAGCAGTTAAAATGATTGTCAAAAACAGGAAATGTACAGTACCAGAAAGTATCTAGACAAAATATGCACCAGAGTTTTTATGATTGTTTGGCTTGGCTTTGTTTACAAGCTCTTTTTCATTAGGCAATTTCCTTGTATGTCTTGAATTTGGCTGCAGCAGGTCTTATGGATTTCTAGCAGCTCACGTTGGAAAGTGTTATGTAAACCTCAATAATATCAGCACTTTCTCTCACTTCCAGTCTGAAAGTCATGCCAGTCTCTTCAAATCTCAACTCTCAACAGGGGGTGATATGAAGAAAGGATAGTGGCTAGCACCCTATTTGTGGTGAAACTGGTCAAGCTCATTGCCCGCCCCTCCCGACACCCACCTCTTCCGCAGAAAAGTACATGAGAACTTCTTCCAGCTGAAATTACAATTTTTGTATGTAGAGATCGCACACAGAGATTCAGCTGCTGCTTGTTTCAGGTACTTTACTATCTGTGAGATGTTTCTGCTTCTCAGGCTAGATAGAAGTTTGTAGCTCTTTTTCTCATGTCTCTAAGAATCAGCTTTGAAAGTTATTTCTTAACTTATCATTGGCATGAACAGAGCTGATGTGAAGCACTTCCAGGTTTCTGTGAGATACAAGGTACTGCTGTGTGTTAGCCATGACTGAATAGCATTTTTTTAATAGCTACCATTGCAGCTGAATCAACAACCAATAAGCTGACAAAATTAAAAGGTATTTAATCTCTGATGCTGTGAGTAGCTTTGTTTTTGCTACTTATGATGATGCCAGTAAAATACAGACACCTGAAACTGAATGTCAAAGTCTCTAGCTGTAACTGTTTAATTAGTACTTCAGTTACTGTTTAATTAGTGTTTGACCATAATGCATACAGCACTTCTGAGGTCAGCTGAAGGGCTCTCACTGGTCTTTTAACTTCAATTTTTCAGTCAGATCTTCTCTCAGAAGGCAGTGAGGTACCTTAAATTCAAGCTGATGACTTATTGCATGTTATAGCTAATACCAAATCAGAACTAAAGGCTGAGTAGAAAGAAGACTGTGAAGTAACTGCCTTGTAGTGAAAAGGAATTGTACCTCATTTGCAGCAAAGATAAAAGAATTCCAAACTCATCATATCTCTGTATAAGTAAGAATTAAAACAGGATCGAGAATGACCTATGAAGAACATCTTATGGATTTTCTAAATAATGTAATATAAAAGGGTCCTGGTGTCACACTGAAGAAACATATAAGCCATTCTTCTATGTCCAACAAAGCCATAGCATTTAAGAATATGAGACACAGTTATGTGAAGTCACCTTTTTTGCTTGGAAAATTTTCCTAACTAGCACTGCTTCCTTAACCAAAAAAACACCCATTAAGTGCATCATTTCCAATAGGTCAAAACATCAACATCTAAATGATTATCCTATATATACATGAAATATTGCTTGAAGCTGTCAATTAGAATTTTTGTTTACTGTCTACAGCTCGATGCTGAGCTGAAGATTTGATGTTCAAGAACTTATCCTACAATTCTTAATACATAGACACCAGTATTAACTTCCCAGAATAAAAATGGGAGTGTGACTTTCCTGCAACTGAAATACAGAGTAAGAATTTGCCAAATCTGAGAAAAGCTGAACTCAGAGGTTTGGAGTTTCTATGGTCCTGTTAGGGACTTGCATTCAGAGCTGGATTTCTTCTTCCAGAGATACTTAGAGGAAGGGCCGATACACACTTGCACTTCATTCCAGGTTTCCTAGTTGGGAATATTGGGAGTATTCCAGGACAGACTAGAACACCAGGAGATCTCTCACTCTACTCAGTTCAGATGGGGAGCTGGTAGCCTTTTTCTCCACTTGTGAGAAGCTGAAATCTCCATGATTCCCCTTAACACCATTAAATTGTGGCCCAGCTTTAAGTCCAAAGACATCTCTTCAATTCCATTAAAAGAAAATTATATATAGGAAATAATTTCTAATACATTTAGCTGTGTGTCAGCTACATTCTCAGACTTTTTGAAAGAAACATGTTTCATGCTATTATGGAATCAGTGGTATCTGAATTTGGCCCTCATATGTTTTAGACCATAAACTTCTAAAAATGACAAACCGCCAACAGATGTTTTCTATTACTATAGTGGAGCTTTGTTATAATTCACTAGAATTGGTTTGATTTTTGCTATTTTCAACAATTTTTTTTAGTGTGTTTATAAAGCTAATAAAAATATTTATCAGGAAAAAATGTTACTATGCCACATCTCTAATTGAAAAATTAGTCAGAAGAGTAAGGCACATAGTATTCTCAAAAGAATCATGACAAATATAATTTTTATATAAATAAAACAGCTTCAAACCCACAGCTTCTTGAAATAACAACTTCTAGCATAATTAAACGTTAAAACAGAATGGAAATCTGGCATTGAAAGAAAAAGAGTAATGTTTCATCTGCAAAGAATGCCGCTTTGAAACTTTGGATTCAGCTGCACTTTTAAGCTTGATGCAGTTGCAGAAGTTGTAAAAGGTAAATTATAAGAGATCAGACATTGGGTTAACTTCACTAATTTTAAAACCTTTCAGCTTCTACACATAGAAATGGTGACAATAAGCCACCTTATTTTTTCTTTTATTTTTAATTTTTTCCCTTGATAGTGGACTGACTGGGAGCCAAAATGATCTGTGCAACTTAGAGTAACCTCAGCACAAAAGAAGACTTAAACTGAGCAGAGCACAAACTCTTTCCAGACTATTGATCCAAAGACATTTGATGCCATTGGTAAAAAGTTTTTCTAAGCTGTCAATAGGGATTTTCCAGATCTTAATAGCATACCTTTACTTATATTTAAACTACAGAACCACTGTCATTTTAGTAATGGTGTTATACTCCTTCAGTGTTTACTACCTTCAAGTATTTGTAGTACGTTGCTTTTCCCTTTCAGCCATCATGACAGCTGGGGAAATATCTCAGAAAATTTTTTAAATATTTGTGAATTTCTGAAATGGAGCTCCATAACCTACTTTTTAAGCCACTGTGAGCTTTGTCTTCTTTATTTAGTAGAAAATAACTGCTTTTTCAATAACACTTTCTTCCATGTATATTAAAGTTATCTGTATTTTCTCCATTCCCGTGTGTAACATTAACATATTACTGTGCTTGTGATTTTCCTTTAAGATTTTCTGTATAATCTTTATTTTCTCCCTTTTCTGAGACTTTCTTTTAACTTCAGACTTTTCAAAGTCCTTCAATTGACAAGGCTTTCAAATTCCTATTTTTTTTAATTCCAGCCCTCCAAATAGCTAGACAGTGCATATCTTAAAGCAACATACACATACTTGCAACATTTCTGCTTGGACCTGTGCATTTCTGTATGCAGGTGTGCTTCTTTCCTATAGAAGAAATCATGAAGTCATGACACACTGAGTGTGATTACCCTAAACCTGTTAGGCAGCTTTTATTTCTACACCCATCAGTGATATAATGTGATATGATTAACTTGACTGTAAAGAAGTACCTGATTATGAATTTTCACAGTTCTAAATGGGATAAAAAAATCCCATTTAGGCTTTTTTTGCGGTTTTTTTTTTGTTTGTTTTCTTTTTTTCTTTTTGAAATGGGGGATTGGAATATTTTATTTGCGTATTTATTTGGAGTGAATATTGAACCTCATGTGAGATGAATTATTGCAGTTCACAAACTAGCTACAAGGTTCTACATGTTAAGAAATGCTCCGTATTTTCTATTAAACATCATTAAATAAATAAAATACATTTGTATGTGTGTGTATATAACATAGAGCTAGTGTAGCATATCTCCAGCTCTATTGTATTATGTTCCCTTTTTTTGCTTTGGGAAGACTCAATATCCAAATCATTTTTTTGTATTTTCTTGATTCTAGAACACTACCTATTTCCACCCTAAAGCAAAATCTAGCTACAGTCCAGTAGTTTCAGCTCTGAAATGCATTGTGTCATACTCCACAGTGAGGATCACATCAAGTGCCACTCTCCACAGTGAAGAGAGCAGTGAAACACAGAGCTCCTGGGGCTTATCTTTTTCTCCCCAAAAGTATTGAATTTCTATCTGTGGCCCACAGCCCTCTCTTTCAAATCCTGCTGATGCCTCTGGCAGGAAGATCTGGTAGGAGGAATACAGCCTAAGCAGAGGCTTAGCACAAACCCTGTTCTTCTTTGGCAAGCCGCCACCATTTCTAGTGGATGAGGAGAATTAAAGTTTCCTAAACTGTTCTTAAAAGCTGAAAGGCTGTCTGGCTCAGTCAAATTGACACCAGAGCACTGGTGAAATTTCTGTTCTTTGTTTTTCTTTTTTTTTTCACCGTAAGTACATCAATGTCCCAGAAAATATTTGCAGTCTTTATACTCCTAATGACATTGTATTTCTGTTAGGGCATTGTATCAGCATTGTTTTGCCATAAATGAAGGAATGATAGTAGCAAGATACAGATTTCTAGCTTTCACAACCTGACTCTTGATATTATGTTAATTGCTTTAGATGAAGTATTTATGTGTAATGTTTAGATTACATCTTTGTGGAATATTTTTTAAAGTAAAATGTAATTGTATTTCTTACTGTTTAGACACACACTTTCATTTGATAAGTTCAACCCACTCTTTGTTCCCTCTACAACCTAAGCCACTGTTGAAATATTTTACCCAGATATTGATGCTAGGTGCAATGATTTTAAGCTACTTCAGCTTATGCTGACAACCAGAAGTGATGCACATGCCCAGTTGATTTCTAGTAACTAGAACACCTATTTGAATCAGGTCAGCTAAAGTCATTACTTTGATGCTCTGTGAGCACTCTGTACTAGAACAGGAATGAAACTATGCCACTACTTCCAGAAATTCAGAAGCATAGAAATGCTTCTCAGTCCATTTTATTATTCTTTATCAGGAATGCTGTTGTTACAACAGGATATCTGGACCTCTTCAACACACCTGGTAGTATACTGCATTTGTGACATCAATAATTTCAATCAAAAAGTCTCCTTAATTAATGTGTCACAAAACAGTGGCATGGTTGGTAGTAGTTGGTCTGCTGAAATTATATCTAAATATTTTTGTATTTCTATTTTGAAAGACTGCCTCTGCTTTTCCAACTTTTTTTCCAGTACAAAATTGGTCCTTTTTAAAGCCAAAACCTACCTCTCTGGAAAGAATTGGTTAATTAATACTTTTGTATAAGTTTGCTACAGGACACCTGATCAGGAGGAGGAAGTGACAAACAACTGAGAGCTGCCTCACAGTCACAATCGTTGTTCCTTATGGGCGACTTCAACCACCCTGATATTTGCTGTCAAAGCCACTGAGCCAACAGCACACAGTCCAGGAGGTTCCTACAGATTGTTGACGACAACTTCCTGTCACAGGTGACTGAGGAACCAACGAGGAGGGGTGTGCTGCTGGACCTTGTGCAAACAAATAAGAAGGGTCTGGTTGAGGATGTAAAGGTTGGAAGTATCCCTGGCTGCAGTGACCATGAGGTGATAGAGTTCAAGATCCTGTGTGGAAGAGGCAGGACGAAAAGCAGGACTGTGACCCTGGATTTCAGGTGAGCTGAGTGGCTTCTTCAAAGATCTACTTGGAGATATCTCATGGAATAAGATCCTAGATGGTAGAAGTGCTCAATCAAAGCTCAAGATCAGTGTGTCCCCACATGTAGGAAAGTGGGAAAAGGAGGCAGGAGTCCTCCGTGGATGAGCAAGGATCTGCTGGGACAACTCAGGGACAATGAAGGGGATTTTCAGGTACGTCGTCAGCAAAAGAAAGATTGGGAAGAATGTGAGCCCACTGCTGAACACAAAGGGTGAATCCTGGTGACCAAGGATGCAGAGAAGTCTGAAAAACTGAATGCTTTCTTTGCTTCAGTCTTTACAGCCAAGGCCGACCATTGGGAAACCCAGTCCAGCAAGGATAGCAGGATGTCCAGGACAGCAGAAAACTTGCCCTGGGTGGAAGAGTTTAAAGATTTGTTAGCCAAATTTAACACTCATAAATCAATGAGTCCTGATGAAATACATCCGAGGGTGACGAGGGAGCTGGCTGATATGATTGCTAAGCTGCTCTCTATAATTTTTGATCAATCATGGAGTACAGGCGAGGTACCTGACTACTGCAGAAAGGCAAATGTCACTCCAGTCTTCAAAAAGGGCAAGAAGGATGACCCAGGAAACTACAGGCCGGTCAGCTTCACCTCCATCACTGGAAAGGTGATGGAACAACTCATCTTGAATGTTATCACTGAACATATGAAGGAAAAGATGGTTATCAGGGGGAGTCAACATGGATTCACCAAGGGGAAATCCTGTTTGACCAACCTGATAGCCTTCTATGAAGGGATAACCGGCTGGCTAGGTGAGGGGAGAGCAGTGGATGTCATCTACTTTGACTTCAGAAAGGCTTTTGACACTGTCTCCCTTAACATCCTCATCAGAAAGCTCAGGTAGAGTGNCTGCATTTGGGGAGAAACAACCCCATACACCAGTAGAGCCTGGGGGTTGACCTGGTGGAGAGCAGCTCTGCAGAGAGAGACCTGGGAGTCCTGGTTGATAACAAACTAACCATGAGCCAGCAATGTGCCCTCATGGCCAAGAAGGCCAATGGCATCCTGGGATGCATCAAGAAAAGTGTGGCCAGCAGGTCAAGGGAGGTTCTTCTCCCCCTCTATTCTGCTCTGTTGAGTCCTCATCTGGAGTACTATGTCCAGTTCTGGGCTCCCCAGTTCAAGAAAGGCAGGGAACTTCTGGCAAGACTCCAGCACAGAGCCACAAAGATGATCAGGGGATTGAACCATCTTCCTTATGAAAAAAGGCTGCAGGAACTTGGGCTGTTTAACCTACAGAAGATAAGACTGAGGGGGGATCTCAGTAATATTTACAAATATCTAAATAGTGGAAGTCAGGAGGTTGAGACATCTTTTTTTTGATGATATCTAGTAACAAGACAAGGAGCAATGTGATGAAACTGGAACACAGGAAATTCCATTTAAACATAAGAAAAAACTATTTTACCGTGAATGTAAGGGAGCACTGGCACAGGCT
>WBNH01007542.1:8639-20322 GCA_013401255.1 Urocolius indicus
AAAAACTCCTTTGCTGTTGAGGTGAGGGAGCCGTGGCACAGGCTGCCCAGGGAGGGTGTGGAGGCTCCTTCTCTGGAGGTTTCCAACCCCATCTGGACATGTTCCTGAGTGACCTGAACCTGCTTTAGCAGGGGGTTGGGCTGGATGATCTCTAGAGATCCCGTTCCAACCCCCACTGTTCTGTGACTCTCTATGATTCTATGATTCTAACCCAGTGTGGGCACGAGAGCAGGCTCAAAGAGTGAGGAGAGAAACCTGGACTGGTTTACCCAGTTGATGTATTAGCAGAGCTGTTAACAGATCTATAATTCATCCTCAGCCCAGACTTTATTCACTGTAATTACATCTTTAATTAGGATTTTAATGGCTCATTGTTCACAAACAATGATGAATAGGAGTTTTAAAACAAAAAAAAAACCCCCACATATATCTCTGTTCTGGGCGAGCTGTGAGTAAGAGTCCATGAGGGGCTCCACTCCTCCCTCACTTCTTACCATTTCCATTGGCTTTATCTTTTCCCTTGGAGCACCTTTTATAAAGAGGTCTCAGCATGTCACCACCTGTGCCCATGTGCCCTGGGATGTGCTGCACCCCAGCTCCTACCCTCCAGCCAAGGGACAGTCCTGGCACCCAGCAGTGATGCGTGGCAGGAGGGGCTGATTCCTTCCAGGAGGTGTAGTCGCAACTTGTGTCTGTTTTCCAGTGGGCAAATTGCCTTGAGCAATCATTTCCAATCATTCAGGGGTTTTTCTCTTTCACTGGACATGGGAAAAGATGGTTGGAGAATGGCATTTGCCTGTCGTGCAGGAAACTCTGATGCTCAGAATTGTGGCTGCTTCTTTCCTGCCTAAATCAGCCAGAGCATTGACAGAAGCTAATCGACAGAAGGGAATTTTCTAAACTGCTTTGATGAGAGGTGGCTGGAAAGGGCCTTACAGAGGGCACCAGGAACAGGTTTCTCTACACCTATGATCTGTATGAGATCTAATGCATCTGCATTTCGGCAAAGTATTGCAAAAGGAGCATCCAGACAAAACCTTGGTTTTGACTCAATCTAAAACTTTCCAATCAACCAACTTGTGAAATTGGCCTCAGCACCCAGCGAGGTGCAGCTGTGGTATGTTAGGAGGGACACCACTCTCCCATTGAGATGGAACCCAGAGGGAGAGCAAGGGCAGGACATTAGGCCACCCATCCCTGCACTCCTCCTCTAGCCCTCCCAGAATCACCAGTTTGACCTGTGGGTCTTGCTGGGCTCCAGCCCTTTGGCCACAGGACTGAGATGGGCAGGACCTGCTCATGCCAGGGGTGCCTGCAAAGCCTGTGGCCTCTACCCTCCCTCTGTCCCCCTGCCCCACAGCCGGTGTCCCCTTTCTGATGACAGCCGAGCTCTTCACGCAGTCGCATCGCCCGGCTGCCTACATTGTGGGGGGGTTCCTCAACTGGCTCTGCAACTTCACCGTCGGCTTTCTCTTCCCCTTCTTGGAGGTACAGGGCTGTGGGGGCCGTGGGAGGAGCAGGGAATGGACACAGCCCTGCTGCTCCCCCAGCACAAGGTGCCAAGCCAGGCTTAACCTAAGGCGTGCCGGTGCTCCGGGCTCAGCTCAGTGCTGGGGTGCCGCTGCCTTATGCCATGCCCAGCTTGGAGTCCCTGTCTCTCTGCCCCCTCCCTGCTCTCTTGTTCCCAGATGTCAGCCGGTGCCTTTTGCTACCTGGTTTTCTGTGGCATCTGCCTGCTGGTGGCTCTGTATGTCTACCTCATCATCCCCGAGACCAAGAACAAAACCTTCATGGAGATCAGACACATCTTTGCCAGCCGATCGTCCTTCCTCTCCCTCCCTGGCCACCTCGCCAGAGTGATGAAGTTCAAGGGCTACGGGGCCTTGGAGAGCAGCTCCCTGGAGGGCTCGAGCTCAGGCTCCAGCCTGCCCTGATCTAGGTGGGCTGGGGGATGATGGGGATGGTGGAGGAGGTCTGGGGAGGGAAGTGGGGGCCAATTTGCATGGACTTAAATCAGGTCTCAGTGTCCCAGGACACTTCACCATGCTGCAGCCTGAGGTCGGGATAAGCCCTGATGACGCAGCAGGGTTGCACCAACCACTGTGCATCATCCCCATGCTGGAAGAGATGTCCTCCCAGAGACAAGGGGATCTCCTGGAGGCAGGGTTTCACATGGCTCCTGGGCATGGGGACTCACCAAGAGCTGCCTACACAAGCTGTTTAATAAAGAGTGTTGCCTCCAGATCCATCATTCCACAAGCACAGCCTGGGATGGCAGCGATGCTGGCATGAGGAGGAGCAGGATAGGATGGGGGGGTTTGTCCAGCACCTGGCTGGAAAGGTCAAAGTAACCCCACATTTCCTAGGAAGGGTAGTCAGGGTGGCTCCTGGGCTCCCAGGCTGACCTTGGTGGGTCATGCCAACCAAGAGGCTGTCACGGAAGGGACACAGAGCAGCTCAGAGCTGGGGATGCCTCTCCAGCCTCTCTGCTCCTCACAGCCTGCTGGCAGCTCCTCCTTGCCTGGCCTCATGTGCTGAGTGCTGTCATGGGACCCCTGCAGCATCCTGCTGAGGACAAAGAGGTCCTGTGGGCACCCGTATCCCCTTGTTGCACCCCATGAATTGCTGTGAGCTTGAGGTGCTCTCCAAGCATGACCTCTCCCACAGCTCTGCCCTGAATCCTAGGGGCTGCCCTGTTTCCTGGTACTGCTGTGGGCATGGCAGCTGCATGACCCAGGGCCCTTGCAGCAGCTCCCACAAACACCATGGGGCTGAGGGCTCCCAGGCTGGCACACCCTCAGAGAGCTGTGGCTTGCAGAGTTACTACAATGTTTTGCTCTGGTAAGAGGTAAAAGGCAGGTGATGGGAGGGCTGCATGGCCAAAATCCTCTAGTGCCAATACACATATGATTTCACAGAATCCCAGAATGGTGAGAGTTGGAAGGGACCTTTAGAGATCATCCAACCCTCAACAGCAAAGAAGCTTTTCCCTGTGTCTAAGTGGAACTTTTTTGTGTTCCAGCTTTTGTCCATTACCCCTGGTCTTATCACTAGACACTACAGAAAAAAAAGTGTTGCCCCATCCTCCTGACACTCACCCTTTAGATATTTGTAGGTCTCAGGTCTCTCAGCCTTTCCTCATAAGAAAGATGCTCCAGTCCCCTGATCATCTTGGTGGCCTTGTGCTGGACTCTCTCCAGCAGTTCCCTGTCCCTCTTGAGCTGAGGAGCCCAGAACTGGACACAGGACTCCAGATCAGGCCTCACCAGGGCAGAGGAGAGGGGGAGCAAAACCTCCCTCGACCTGCTGGCCACACTCTTCTTGATGCACCCCAGGATGCCATTGGCCTTCTTGGCCACGGGGGCACATTGCTGGCTCATGGTTAGTTTATTATCAATCAGCACTCCCAGGTCTCTCTCTGCAGAGCTGCTCTCCAGCAGGTCAATCCCCAGCCTGTACTGGTGGCATGGAGTTGTTCCTTCCCAGGTGCAGGACTCTGCACTTGTCCTTGTTGAATCTCATGAGGTTCCTCTCTTCCCAACTCTCCAGCTGATTGAGCTCCTGCTGAATGGCAGCACAGCCTTCTTTTGTTGCAGACAATTTATCCCTTTTTTGTCCAGTTGCCCACTCTGTGGAGGGCTCACAGCTTGCAGGTTTGGTGCTGCTGGTCACTTGGCCAGGAGCTCACCATGGAATCATAGAATCATTTTGGTTGGAAAAGACTTTCAAGATCATAGAGTCCAACCCCTCACCTCACACTGCCAAGCCCACTAACCCACGCCTCTCAGCACCTCAGCTAAGCATCTCCAGGGATGGGGACTCCACCATCCTTTCTGCATGACTTGACAAAGCCTCAGGGTGCCTCCAGAGATGAGTGGGTGCTGGGGCCAAGGGAACAGAGACTGGGCTATACTGGTTCTCCAGTCCCAGCCCCTCCATCTTCAGCAGCCCCCTTGGGGCTCTGCTTCATCTGGAGCCATTTAAAGGCCATCAGTCAAAGCAGAGGGGTCAGGGCTCCCCAGCCCCAGCCGCTTCCCGCTCCGTGTCCCTCCCGCCTCAGCGGCTCTCGGCAGCAGCACAGAGCGGTAAATATGTGCAGCATTACATATGTATAATGGAGTGTAAATAACCCCAAAAAGTGCATTGTAAATAGACTCCAAGTTTATCCTTTATTAATGAGGCACTGAGTGCCCTGCTGTTTTAGAGCAGCGAGACTTTCATAATATCAAAACCTAAATTACACTTGTGTCTCTCATTCCCAGCAAACGACAGCATCATTTCAGGCCTCTTTGCCACTTGTATTTATTTATTCTGCTATTTATTTATCTCTCCCACTCAGCATGTGGGGCAGCTCGGAAGATGCTCTCTCTGCCCTCCATGTGGGAGGCAATGGACCCCCTGGGAGCACCCCCGCCCCAGGGTCCCAGCACAGCTGAGAAGAATGAGTGTTGTCTTATGGCCAAGGATTGCTCTGTGTTGGCTCAGGAGATGGGACAGAATTAGGAAATGTGGGGTCAAAGCTCATTTGTGCCAGGGCTTCAGAAGTCATCAGAACCAGAAGTCCTCGCTTTCCAAGGACTGGAGGTCCCTGGCAAAATCCTGTGGTGCTTTTTGGGTGTGTTTGCTCCTGGGGATGATTTTGAGTGTACTGTGCCAAGGGCCGGAGCCATCCTCCTTCCATCAGGACCCAGAATGGTGGAAGCCAGGAAATCCCAGGTTCATGGGACACCAGCTTCTCACCAGCTTTTTTCCTAAGGATATTTTCCCTGTTGAGGTGAGGGAGCCCTGGCACAGGCTGCCCAGGAGTCTCCTTCCTTGGAGGTCTTCAAGACCCACCTGGACATGTTCCTGTGTGATCTGATTGAGATGAAGCTGCTTCTGCAGAGGGTTGGACTGAAGGATCTCTAGAGGTCCCTTCCAAACCCTACCATTCTGTGATTCTATGATATTGGGATGGGATCTCTGAAGCTGTCGGCCCAAGCTGTTCCCTGCCACTGATTTCACAGGCAGGATTTGGGTTTAGCCTCTGCTTGCACTGCCTGGGAGGCATTCCCAGATGCTCCACTGCAGGATTCTCTCAATGGATATTGCTGGTTTAGCTCTGAGCTGCTTCCCTGTGTCCAAAGCAGCTCTCTGGATACAGGCCTCCAAAAGCACTGACTGGTTCTGCTTGGTCAGGGAAAGGCTGTAGCTTCTAGCACTGTCCAGACCTTGAATGTCTGGAGAAGGTGCAAAGACGAGTCTGGGAATTTACTTCGACGCCTGGAAATGCTCCTGATCCACTAAAGATTTGCAGAAAGGAAGATGAAGGTGGCTTTGTCCAAATGTGTGATATTTTGAGGTATGCATGTGGAAGGCTGGAGCTTACCATAGTCAAACTAGAATGCAAAAGAGGGCTCTGGTTTGAACTCTTCAGATGCTTTGAAATGGGCTTCTCAAGGAAATGGTTATTGGCCATCCCTGGATGTCTGCAGGCCCTGCAGGGAAGCCCTTCTTAAAGGTACCCAGCCCAAGCTGAATGGTCACAGCCTGACCAAGCAGCTGACAAAAGCTTGCTGGACACATCCTGGTATCCCTGAGCCAGCACAAGGCAACAAGTGTCCCTTGGCCATGGCCTGACAAGCCAAGGGCCATTCACACCCTGCCAGTGCCCACGATGGCGACGGCTCCAGTGAGGATGGGCTCCTGAGGCAGGGATCCTGCAAATGACAGGGACCTGCTAAGCTTGTGAGGCCAGAACCTTCTTGCACTGGTTTCACCAGGTATCCTAACAGCCAGCTGTCCTTCTCATAGAATCATTTCAGCTGGAAGAGACCTTTAAGCTCACTGAGTCCAGCCTTTGTCCCAGCCCTGTCAACCACTAGACCATTTCCCTAAGTGCAACATCCACTCATCTCTGAAACCCCTCCAGGGACAGTGACTCCAGCATCTCCCTGGGCAGCCTGTTCTAATGCCTGACAATCCTTTCAGTAAATAAATTCCTCCTCATATCCAGCCTGAACCTCCTCTGGCACAACTTAAGGCCGTTTCCTCTTGTTCTATTGCTTTTCACTAGGGAGAACAGACTGACACCCACCTCGCTATAGCTTCCTGTCAGGTAGATGTAGAGAGTGATAAGGTCTCCCCTGGGCCTTCTCTTCTCCAGGATAAACAGCCCCAGATCCCTCAGCTGTTCCTCATGTGAGATGAGCCTTTGTCCTCAAAATGTCACGTGGCTGCTGGGGCTCCATCAGGGACCACTTTTGAGTGGGATGTAGTTCCTGTGTGCTGGCACTTTGGCCCCTTCATCCCAGCTGCTTTCCTTGTCTGTGCTTGAAGCCATGGGAGGAGGGTGCTGAACACAGGGGACATTGCATGGGAGGAGGCTGGTTTGCAAACAGCCCCTGGGCCCAGGATTCGTCTGAGGTGTCTGGGGGGTTGATCCACCTGCTGGAGAGGGATCTGAGAGGTCTCATTGACAATAAACTAACCATGAGCCAGTAATGTGCCCTTGTGGCCAAGAAGGCCAATGGCATCCTTGGGTGCATCAAGAAGAGTGTGGGCAGCAGGTCAAGGGAGGTTCTGCTCTCCCTCTGCTCTGCCCTGGTGAGGCCTGATCTGGAGTCCTGTGTCCAGTTCTGGGCTCCCCAGCTCAACAGGGACAGAAAACTGCTGGAGAGAGGCCAGCACAGGGCCACCAAGATAATCAGGGGACTGGAACATCTCTCTTATGAGGAAAAGCTGAGAGACCTGGGGCTTTTTAGTTTGGAGGAGACTGAGGAGAGATCTCATCAACACTTCCAAGTACCTAAAGGGTGGGTGTGAGGAAGACGGAGTGACACTCTTTTCTGTGGTGTCTAGTGACAGGACAAGGGGTGATGGACACAAACTGGAACACAAAAAGTTCCACTTAAACACAAGGGAAAACTCCTTTGCTGTTGAGGTGAGGGAGCCCTGGCACAGGCTGCCCAGGGAGGGTGTGGAGGCTCCTTCTCTGGAGGTTTCCAAACCCCCTTGGACACATTCCTGTGTGACCTGATCGATGGGAACCTGCTTTAGCAGGGGGTTGGGCTGGATGATCTCCAGAGGTCCCTTCCAACCCCCACCATTCTGTGATTCTGTGATTTCCTTCCCCACAGGCTCCAGCTGTTCAGGGCCCTTCAAAGCAGGGCAAAGCCAGCAGAGCAGCCCCAGTGGTGTGGGGCTCTGTCATCAGCCCTCTTCAGTTTCTCCTCAGGAATGGGGGCTCTGTGTGCAGAGCCATGGTGCATCTGCTGTGGCACATCACGGGGAGCTGCCCAGGCTGACAGGCAGCCAAGCCCCGGCCAAAACCCCACATCAATATTCACAGGAGGCTGGGACTGCAGGATGGGACCCTCCCCTCTGCCAGGGCCCAAACTGGGGCCCTCCACATCCCTCCAGTCACAGCCTGGTGAGCAAACACAGCATTACTGAAAGTGTGAAGGGGGCAAAAAAGGGGTGAATCTCTTCCTTCACCAGCCTCTCTACCCTCCCCAGTGCCCTCGGGAAAGGGGTTAAAGAGGCCTTGGCTGCACTTCAGATTTGGGAAAGCTTCAGGTGATGGGCTGGAGCTGTCCCTGGGCATCCTGGGAGTGGATTGAGAGGTGATGGTAGAGGAGGAGAAGAAACAGTGGCAAATAATTGAGTAAGGAGTTCAGACTAGCTCCTTTCCACTAGCAGCCAGCCAGCCCATCTTTGACCCATAGGCACTGCTCATGGTAATAACTACCAGGACACAAGTGATCTGGAGAGCAAAGGTCATACTTCTAAAATTAGGAACACCTGCCCAACCCAGGTGGTGAAATGCCACGGAGAAGGAGGCTCTTGGCCCAGTCCCAGGACATCACCTGCCTGGGAAGGGTGATTTCAGCCAGGAATAGGGCTCCTTGGCTCCTTCTTTTGCTTTTGCTTTGCCCAGTGGTGGCAGGAGTGCCTTAGGGAAGGGGATGTGTGCACATTCCGGGCATCACAGCTGCAGGAACACCCTTGTGCTACAGCCAACTTGGCTCACTCATAGATGGAACTCACCCTGTAGTGGGGTCTGTGTGAGCTGAACCCACAACTCTCATCTCCTTAAAGTGCAGAGCTGGCTCCAGCCAAGCCCCCTGTTGACACAGATTCTGGCCAAGCACATTTCTGCAGGAAAAAAAAACCTAAAAGGTGTGAATTTTTTACTGTGTTCTGGTTAATGGGCACTCAGCTGAAACTCAGCCCTTCAAAGGGCTTGGAGATCAGTGATTTGTTTCTTTTAAAAACCCAAACCATTTCCTTGGCATCAACCAGACCTCCCTCAACCTCTTCCAAAGTGAGTAAAAAAGGGGGATGAACAATTGAAGGGTGTCTTGAGGTGGGGTGGGGATGAGTTTGTTACCCTACAAAGAATAACGGGAACAGGTCCACAGGCCAGTGCTCGGAAGTTCTGAGCAGGTCTGTGCAGCGGCTGCAGGGTGCCAGGGCTGGTCTGGGTGCAGGTGCCCGGGGTCAGGGTGCCCAGTGGAGGGTGCACACAAGCAGCTGGCACTCCCAGAATTTATTTATACAGCAAGCTGCCTCTCAGAGAGCAGTCATGTAGGAGATGTCCTATTATATGGGCAGTTGACTTTAATAGTCATTGTGTGCTTAAAGCACAGCAAAAACAACAGTGGGGGGAAAAAAAAAACACCAGAAAAAAAGAAAACCCTCCCCACTCCACTTGGCTGGCCCTTTTCCCCCCAGCCCTGCTACTCTATTTGTACAGTAAATTAAAAATATGAATCACTTCTCTCTACTGCCTCCCCAAACACTCATCCTGTCAGGCTCTGTGTTGTCTTCATTTGTATTACCTTAATTTAATGTTAATTATGTTCTTCATTTACAAAGAACAAGCATTTACACTGGCTGGCTGGGGATTTTTTTTTTTCCACGCTCGCTGTCTCCACGGAGCGAAGGGGAGTGAAGGGAGGAGAGCGAAGGAAGGGGAGCGAAGGAAGGGCAGTGAAGGAAGGGGAGCGAAAGAAGGGGAGCGAAGGAAGGGGAGCGGCGGCGGGCACGGGAGGGGAGCGGGGATGCCACCCCCCCCCCCGGTAACGACCGGCGCTACTGCCTTTCGATTTATGAAACCGTATGGCTGCCTGTGCTTAAATCCCCTCCTAATAAATCCTTTTTAAAAGGTCCTCGGCCGAGGGAGGGCGGCGATTTGCGGGGGCGGGGGGAGGTTGGCTGCTGGAGAGGGGCTGGGGAGCCGGTGGAGGATGTCACGGGGGCTGGGAACCCCACCACCGCCGGGCAGCCTTGAGAAGATTTCCCTTGCACCTTTTCCCTGAGTTCTGCAGCCCTGTGGGATGCCATCGGTGATGATTTGTAAGCACAGAGTGCGTGAGGACCGCCGGTCCCTGCTTCGTGCCTCAGTTTCCCCAGCAGTCAGCACTTGGGGATAATTACCTCCCTTCCCAGCTCTCCCCATCCCACAAACTCCCAGCCTGGGTGACCACAGCTGGTGAGGGAGCCAAAGTTTTGTGTGCACTAACAGAGATGACTTGGGGAAGGGGGGAGTGGGGGGTGTGCATGTGCATGCATCCAGGTGCACACACATAAAGGGCCCAGGTCTCAGACTTTCTTCTACCATGCACAGGGCCTGCGTTTGGGACAAGAAAGGGCAGAAATGAGGAAGAAATAACCAGCAAATCAATGAAAGAAAGTGCCTGGAGCCTTCCTGGAGATGGGACCCCACATGGTCCTCTTCAGAGCCTGCCCCTGAGGATGGGGGTGGCTTGGGGTGAAGGCTACAGTTTCAAGCTCCATTTTCAAACCTCGTGCCCCTCCTTCTGCACTGAGCAGAGTTAGAGTGGTGCCCACAGCTGCCTGCTCCTCTGGCAACACGACCAGGCACAGGTCAGAAACACTGGAGACTTCTCCCAGGGGACCTGTGGATTGGGTCTGGACAGAGGAAAGAGCTTTTTGGTCCCCATTTCTGAATCCCCCTGGTCTGCATCAGAGCTCCTGGACTCACATTTTTGCCATGTCAGTTGGGGTTGTCCCAGGACATGATGGGAGGGCAGTGGGTAGAGTGGGCTGACACACCCCAAAACCCTCCTTTTTTTTCAAAAAGCCTGCCAAACCTACAGAGCAGGGACTCTATAGAATTGCAGGAAGCCCAGACAAGCCCAGAAATCAGATTTCCCTCCTCTGAAAAGCTGGGGTGTCACTTACCCTCCGCTGCCCACACTCCTCCCCATCACCACCACTGGCTTCCACGGCAAGAGCCAAACACTCTGGGCTGAGGACCCGAGCCTCCTTGCCTGGGGGTCCTCGTTGACCCTCCGGACTTCTCCTGCCCACGTGCTTCGTTTGCAGCTGCAGAGCCCTGCAGAGCATCCTCCGGGGGTGTTCAGCTCCCTCTTGCCTTGACTCCAGCCCACCCCGCACCCCACTGCTGCCGTGGAGCAACTGCTCTGCGGGGTCACCCCCACTCCTCCCCGGGCCGCTCTGTGTCCTGCTGCCAGGTAGGGCTGAGGCCGCCCGCTTCGTGACACGAGTGGCTAAAATAGAGCTCGCAGGACACACACACACACACACNAGCACTTTAATGTGTGTTCGCAGCCCGGCTGATCCCCACAGCCATGGAAATATTAGGTTGACGGATGTGGTCTGTCGCCAGTGCTCCCTCAACGGGTCTGCCTGTCAGCTCGCCGATGATGACATTAACACGGGAAGAAAGTGATGACAAATGCCCGTTATCAGGGAACGAGGCCTGTGACAAATCGCACGGCGCCTCGCGAGCAGCCCCATTACGCTGTAATAAAAAAAGATGGATGGCTCAGCGCACCGGGGCCCCGCGCTAATGCGATTTCGCCTGGTCTCTCCGGGTTCTAATTAAGGCAGAAAATGGAGAACGAACAGGAGTCCCTTAGTGCCCGGCTGCCGCCCAGCCCCGCCCCCCCCCCCGCTCAAACAGCCTGCGGTGCTGGGCGCTGGCCCTCGGGGAGGATGCCCTCCGGCCACCCCGGTGTCCCCGGGAAAGGGGAGACGGCGGGGATGTGACAGGAGAGAGGTGCAGGTGTCTGTAGGGGGGGATGGACCTCCCAGCCTGTGGCTGCCCGTCCCACCTCTGCAGGGTGGGCTCGAGGCTGCTCCATCCAGAGCGACGGGAGCGGGAGGGGGATGTGGCCACCGACAAGCGTGTCACTGGCAGACAAATGTCACCTCCACCATCTGCTGCGGCGTGTGAAGTCGCGGGGGGGCNCGGGGTCACCCCCACTCCTCCCCGGGCCGCTCTGTGTCCTGCTGCCAGGTAGGGCTGAGGCCGCCCGCTTCGTGACACGAGTGGCTAAAATAGAGCTCGCAACACACACACACACACACACACACACACACACACACACACACACACACACACACATCCACCCATCCCTCCCCTCCCTCAGCGGGGTGACCGTCCTCCGCCCGCCGTGCTCTCCCTTATTAACAATGACCTTTCCACCGCGCTCACCGCCGATTCCCCAGTCCCAAATACCTTTTAAATGGGTTTCAGGAGCTGATGCGCGCTCCGTTAAAAGGCCACCGCTCCGCACCCGCGCCGCCCCGCGTCCCCCAGCGCCGCAGCCCCCCGGCCCCGCTCCGCTAACGTCTTAATTAATGACAACGGCGTGGGTTTGTTTTTCCCCCCTCCCTCTTCTTTCTCTCCCACCCCCCCCTCAACTCCTCC
>WBNH01007542.1:20443-114725 GCA_013401255.1 Urocolius indicus
AGAAAAAAAGTGGAAAACAAACAGGATTCGTTTAGGGGCCGTTGTGCCCCCCGCCCCCCCCCCCCCCCCGCTCAAACAGCCTGCGGTGCTGGGCGCTGGCCCTCGGGGAGGATGCCCTCCGGCCACCCCGGTGTCCCCGGGAAAGGGGAGACGGCGGGGATGTGACAGGAGAGAGGTGCAGGTGTCTGTAGGGGGGGATGGACCTCCCAGCCTGTGGCTGCCCGTCCCACCTCTGCAGGGTGGGCTCGAGGCTGCTCCATCCAGAGCGACGGGAGCGGGAGGGGGATGTGGCCACCGACAAGCGTGTCACTGGCAGACAAATGTCACCTCCACCATCTGCTGCGGCGTGTGAAGTCGCGGGGGGGCAGGGAGCTGCGTGGTAGAGAAGGATTGGGACAGCATCACCCTGGGAGGAGGCTCAGCTGCTGCCCAGCGAGACGGGATAGCGATGCCGGGCACCCCGTCCTGTGGGGACAGAGCGGGGGTGGCCATGGCAGGCACTGAGCAGCGCGGGAGGGGGCCCACGGATGCTGGTGGGAAGCAACGACCTGCTTTGGGATGGAGCTGAGGGAAGGCAGCTTGCCGGGAGTGGAGGAGTCACAGCACATGGATGGCTGTGATCATGGTGGCAGAGACGGCCACAGCTGCCGGTGAGAGGGCCACATCCAGCACCTGCTGGGGAAGAGGAGCTGTGAGCCCCCCTAAACTGGGCAAGGATGAGCACCCCATGGCCCCAGGACCCCTTACCTTCCCTGTGCCACCCACCAGCTGCCCACTCTTCACCCCCTCCCAGCATCCCTGCAAGCAGGTCAGTCCAGTCCCCCTCCCCACCTCTGCCCACCTCACATCCTTGGGTGTTTCCACTGGGGTGCAGGAGAAGATGTACAAGAAACAATTTGTTCCCCATTCTCTTCCCAGAGACCCAGAGCAACCCAGAGGTGGCCAGACTTGTGGTGGGCTCTGGATGCCCCCACCAGTGCCTCCAGCTCAGGTTCCGAGACAGGAGCAGCTGCACTGCCCCAGGGTCCCCCTGTGGGGCTGAGCCTGGCCCTGCTGCCACTCTGCCTGCTGAAAGGCCACACCACTGGGGTTTTTTTCCATCTTCCTTGTGTGCAGGGAATGCCTGGGCAACCCCCAGCCCTCGCCAGAGCTGTCGTGGGTGATGCCAAGGGACTGCAGCCATCCCCTGCCACAGGTCACAGCCAGATCCAGTGTGTTATTTACCTCATGCTGGGCAGGGGCCTGCCTCACAGTCTCAATTCCTTTCGTTTCGGGGTGTGCATCCCCACAACCCTGGGCAGGACACAGCAAGGCACGGGTGGCACCTGCCAGGGGATGTCCCTGACCTTGGGCAGTGGAGAAGGAGGTGGGATGCAGTCTGCTCCCTGCCCAGGCACCACACTGTGCTGCTCTAACCGTGGAAGTACTTTTCCTTTCCAGCGAAGAGCTGGGTTTCTTTGTGACAGACCAATGAGTGATCCCTGTCATGTCTTGGGGCATTTATTGGTCATTTCAGGGAGGTTTTTTCAAAGCTCCCACTTATTTCCAGCTCCTCATGTCCCTGCCACCTGTCCAGGCCTCCATAGAGGGTTTGACAAACTTGGAAAACTGCTGGAGCACAAGTGACCCCAAATGGCAATTATTTTCAGTGGGAGCAGCAGTGAAAGCTGCTAATCTGGAGCCAGACTCACCTACCTGTACTCATTAACTTTTACATCCCAGATCTAATTTGAAGGCTGTTCAGAGGGAGAGCTGAGCAATGTCTTCCAACAGCTGCTTCTGAAGGAAGCTCAGCCTCTGGCGCTGTCTAGCAGCAGAGATTTAACCTGCTCTCCCAAAGTCAGCAGCCAAAATAAGTGCAGAGGCCATAGAAATTATTTCAAACAAATCACTTTTGCTGAGAGCTGGCTGGGAATGCGCTGAGCTCCTGCTTCTGCAGCAGGCTCAGGCCAGAGGCTGTGCTTCCCCAGCTGGGCTGGGCTCTGGGTGCTGCACCCAGCTCTGTCTGCCCAGCGCTCAAAGGTGGTGCAAGCCACAAGCTGCTGGTGCCTGAATCTGGTTTGGCCCTAAGAAGGACTATAAAGAACAAGAAATTAAAATATAAACCTCATAATGTAGCAAAACAGCCTGCAATGGGGTCGTGGGAAGGGCTTGAGGAACTTGTGGTTAGGGGGTTGCTTGCAGGGATGTGAGTTTCCACGGCAGCCTTGCAAAGTTAATGCTCCTTAGTTGAGAAACAGAGAGCAGAAGTGTGTGTTACCGACTGGAAAACACAACAAGTGTCAGCCTGGCCTTCACTGGGTCCATGGGATTTGCAGCCAGCAGCAGGAAGCCTGTGGGACCACAGCCAAGCAGTGCCAGGAGAGGTGACAGCCAGCACAGCCGAGCCCTTGGCAATACAGCCCACCCAAAAAGAGCCCTTCCCAGCACAGGCAGGAACAGGATATTGCTTATCTCTGGGAAAGTCTCAGTATCTTACACAGGTGCAGGTTGCTACCTTCTCATCCCTTCCCAGTAGAGACCAAAGCCAGGGTGGCAGCAAGGCTGCATCACATAGGCAACATCAGCCTGAAATTTGGGCAAGACCAGTGGTGTTTAACCCCAGTCAGCAGCAGTACAAACACTTGCCCAAAGCCTGCTCCCAGCCCTCTCTCAGAGATGATCTTGAGAGGTTTGCTCAGACATCTTGTCAGGATGCAATTTTCACTCCAGGGACAGTCTCTTGGCCTCAGGACTCTGGGCTGACCTGGAATCACATGTTGCCACCCTGTGAGTGAGCCTCCAGCCAAACCAGGATATGCTGTGTGGAAAATACTCTACAGAGAGAGATCCTACTGGGAAAGTAAAGCCAGATCAGGAGAACTGGGAGACGGGGCAAGCAGTGCAGCCAAGGGATGGGAGCTCTCCAAGCAATGGGAATGTGGTGGGGTTTGTTCCCAGCTTCTCGTTGGCTGCCTGGGCAAAGCTGGGCTCCTGCCAGGGTTGAGAACACAGGTGTCATTAGCCATGGTAATGCCATCCATTGGGGAGGACACTCAGGTCCCCACAAGACAGCGAGGGAATGACTGTGTGGTGCAAACGCTCCTGCAGAGCTTCAGGAGTCAGAAATGTACCTGTACTCATCATTTTTTAAAGTGTTCTCCCTTCCAGCTGGGCAGGGAGGAGCTCTTGGTGTGCAGTTTTTCAGAGCATCCCCAAGGGTTCCCCTCAGCCCACCTAGGCTGGCAGGTCAGGCTGGCACCACCCCAGGATGGTGAGCACATCTGTGGTGAGTACACCAATATCAAGGTAACGGTGCTGAGGTCCCACCTCAGCAGTAGCTGCAGGCAGGAGTTGGGGTGACAGCTGATACAGGTGTCCCCAGAGCTCAGCTCCCACAGGCTGGCCGGGGACACAAACAGGGCTCATTGCTGAAACACACAGAGTATGCTGTGATGGGGCTGTGGCACAGAGCCCGTGTACACCCGGGTCGGAGGGCTAGGACATGGAAGGACACAGGTCCCATGGGGGAGGCAGGAGGAGTGTAACTCCCCCCAGGAGTTTTCTGGACCCCAGGGCTCATGAGTCAAGCAGAAAGTGGGACCAAGAGGCCAAGGGGAACACTTCAGGCCACTGACAGTGGCATCACACTCTGCTGTACCTGTGCCAGGTCCTCCTGGTCCTTCATCCCAGTGGGTCCTGGGCAGGGTTGGGCTCACATACCTAGTGCCCTCCCTGGCTCCACTGCTCGTGTTCATGAAGCCTTCAGTCTGTGGGTGCCTCAGCTTCCTCCCAACAAGAAGCCATCCCTCCAGGCTTGCTGTTGATGAAGGAAAAGCATGGCCAGGAAGAGCCCCCAAGAGTGGGGGACAGAGACAGGGTGGAGGAGGACAGGCTGGGAGCTATATCTGCTCCAATCCTGTCCCTGGCTTTGGATAGCTGTGTCATTGCAATTAGAAGCCTCAGCAGCCCCACCCCCCCGCCTTGCCTTGCATCCCCAGCCCCCTGCAAACCACTTCACTTTCTCTGTAGCTCTGCTGACCTGCCATTAGTTATAACACTGGAGCCAAAGTAGGAGGTCAGCGCTGTCTGGCCCAGACATAAATCAGCTCCCTATGGGCAAGGAGACTGGGGGACAGCAGTGACAGGAGCCCACCATGTGCTGCAGGACTCCTCTTGGGTCCTTGCCCAGGGATGGAGGCCTTACTTCACATCCAACTGGGCTCCCTGGTGACCCTCCTCCAGCAGGTCCATAGAGCGATGGAAGCGCTGTGCCAGCCACTTGGTATGGGGAAGATGACAAGGGACACAGTGGGCACCAGTCAGAGGGAAGTTGTTTGGCTTCCCCCAGAATGAAGTAGAATCTCTCAAAAGCTCAGCAAGAAGACAGAGGACCAGCTTGGGATGTGTCTGCAGCAAAGCTAGGCACCCATAGTGCTGATGTGCCTGGAACTGTGTCAGGGAGGTGACACTGCGGGGCTGAGAATCACAGAGCCACAGAAATGGTCGGGGTTAGAAGAGACCTCTAGAGATCATCGAGCCCAACCCCCTGCGAAAGCAGGTTCCCATCGATCAGGTCACACAGGAATGTGTCCAGATGGGGTTGGAAACCTCCAGAGAAGGAGCCTCCACACCCTCCCTGGGCAGCCTGTGCCAGGGCTCCCTCACAGCAAAGAAGTTTCTCCTCACGTTCCAGTGGAAGTTTCTGTGTCCCAGCTCGTGCTTGTTCCTCCTTGTCCTGTCACTGGGCATCACAGACCAAAAGACTCACCCCATCCTCTCGACACTCACCCTTTGGGATTAATAAGCATTGGTGAGCTCCTCCCTCAGTCTTCTCCAGGCTGAACAAACCCTGGTCTCGCAGCCTTTCCTGGTAAAGAGGGACAGTCTGCGGGCACAGTCAGTCTGGGGAGCCTGGCTGGAGCAGGGGTCTCTCCCCTGCCGTGGGGCCGGCGGAGCAGCCCCGGCGCGGGCTGCCGGCAGCCTGCCCGTTGCTGTCCATACCCGGTCCTCCAGCTCCCTCTGCTGCCTGCGAGGATGCGCCTGCCCGAGCGCAGAGCACCGGGGCTGGACGGGCTGGCGGGGGCTCCTCAGCCTCCCAGGCTCCCCACCAAGATCCACCTTCACGGGTGACAAGGCGTCTGCAGCAGCATCCCACCCCCGCCATCATCCCATCCCGCTGCCGGGAGCCGGGGATGCCCAGGCTGTGCTCCTCGGGACATGGGGTCCTCAGGCCTGAGAAGCCTCCGGTGCAGCAGCACAGCCCTGTCAGGGCTGGTCAGTGGCTGCAGAACCCAGGGAGAGACAGACCGCAGTAAGAGCTCAGCCTCAGCACCAGACACCCATCACTCCACGCATGGGCTCAGCTCTTAAGTCCAGGCATTTGTAAAGCCCTTCTTTTAGCTTTGGCCATTTTTTCCCTTCTCTGGGCAGATGTGTCATGGTTGCATGCTGCAAGTGCCACAAACTGCAGAGCAGCCAGTCCAGTTCTTTACAACACTTGTCACAAGCACTGAAATTATCCTCAAGAGATAATACCATGAGAGGAGAAACATTGCTGCTGCTGCTGCCCAAGAAGGAGCAGGAGCAAGAGCCGGAGCAGGAACAGTAACAGCAGCAAGAAAAGAAGCAAGAGCAGGAAAAGGAGCAGGAGAAGGGGCAAGATCAAAAGCAGGAGCAAGAGCAGAAGCAGAAGGAGCTCCTGCCTCCAATTGCCCATGGTGATGCAGCCCAACTTACTGTCTTGTTGGAGAGACAGTGGGTTTGTAGATGCCTCCGTGTTGTTTTCCAGCCTGGACAGAGCCCGTTGCTCACTGGGACAGGAGTGAAGCCAGGGAAGAGAAGCAGGAGCACCAAAGGCAGAGGCACCCAGCTGGAGCTGTGCAGGAGTTGAGCACACACAGGGATGCTCGGGTCTGGCCTTCAGCAAGACCTCTGTGTCCTCTGGGAGATCCCTGGTCTGAGGACACAACCTGCATCTCTCACCCCTCAGACAAGCTGTTTTGTTTGGCCCTGGACAGCAATTGTAGAAAGGATTTCAGTCTGCACTCCACGGCAGTACAGGGGAAGGGCCCTGTGCCAGGGTGGCACAAGCAGGAGGCCTCATGGCACAGTTACTCGGGGTGAAATAAGGCTGGTTCGGGGGTGAGTAGTGAGACTCACCTCACAGCCACCAAACAAGGCTCCTTGGGAACTAGGAAGCTGTTTGTACCCAGTGAAAACCAGACCCTGCCCAAAGAGCAAATAGCCTCAGGGAATGCAAGACAGAGGGAAACCGAGGCAAAGAGTGGTGGTGGAAATGCTCAGAGTTTAAGCCAGGGCCTCAGTGCTGTACAACTCCAACTGTAGCACAGCCAGTGTTGAGAGACTTAGCTGAGCTTTGAGTGAGTTTTCCCCTCAGAGGCAGGCACAGAAGGGCTGTTTGCCCAGTGTCTGACAGGAGCCTGAGAGGCCGGGGACTCGCTTCCCACGTGCAGCAGCTCTGCAGCAGCATTCCAGCTGCTCACACGTGCAGTGAGCATGGAGGAGGCACCTCAGCACCATGGCGCAAGGCAGACATGAGAGTGATGTTGGACACTGCCCCACAAGCCATTCTGTCGGAGGTAGGGGGACATGCCACAGCTACTCCAGCCACAGGAGCTACCCCATAAGAGCTGGTGTGCTTTAGGCACATGGTTGCTGGCCCCATCGTGGAGCCTCTGCGCTCTCCCTGAGACACACACAGAGCTGGGCTGCTTCACCCAAAGCTTAGGGGTGGCCAAGGGGCTTTCTCCAGCCAGGGCCCTCCTGCAAACTACAGGCAGGTTATTTCCCATAGCTCAGGATGGGAAACCAAGGCAGGGAGAGCTGCTGGGACTTGGGGAGCAGAGGAGGGTGGCAATAGGCATGTCCTGGCTGCGCCATCACTGCTAAGCCATAGGGAAAGTCACTTGTCTACCAAGCAGGAAGCCCTGTGCAGACCACCCCCACGGCATCGGGGCCAGCATCCCCCTGCCTGGCAGATGGGGTGACCCTGCAGTGCCCGAGAGGGCATCGGCTCCAGGCTTTGCTCCTCCAGACATGGGCTTATGCTCCCCACCAGCCCCTGCCATGGCATCCACCGTGGGACTGTGGCACAGCATCCTGCCACGTTCCTATCAGGACAGGTTCCCATCACCCAGGTGGATCCTTCTCCAGCCAGAGCCACCAGTGCCAGAGCAGAGCCGCAGGGCCCTGTGCATCCCCTGCTGCATCCCCCCTCCTGCCACCCAGGCAGGGCTCTCCCTCTGTACCCACGGCTCTGAGGATGCCCTGTGGGGTGCTGTGGCCCCAGGCAGATGCCCCCAGCTATGCCCCTCAGCAGCCCTGCCCTGGCCAGGGCCATCAATAGCGCTGGCTTAATTAATTAGACGGGAACAGCGGGGCCGGCGCTTTGCATTGAGCGAACTTGTGAGAACTTCCAACCTCATCTTCATAATTGGCCTCATAAATTTGAGGAAAGAGAGAAATCAGCACAGGCAGAGGAGGGGGGGAGGGGGAGAGGCCCCCCACGGGAGGGCAGGCGCCTCAGAAGTGACTCTGTGCCGTGTCCTTATTTAATTTTATTGCACAGATCCATCTTCGGCCGCCCCCTCCCTGCCGAGCCCTCCCTGCCTCCCTCCCTCCCTTCCCTGCTGCCTTCACCTAATCATGATAAATTCATATTCATTTCCCTGCCTGCTCTGGCGGGGGGAGCACAGCTCCCTTACACTCACCCAGCCCTGCTGCCATTAGCTAATATTTACTGATCAGTACGAAGCGCTGGCATTAGGGAGATAGAGCATTCACTCTGTACCCTCACACCACCTCTCTGTGCCCCTCACACCACCCCTCTGTGCCCTCACACCATCCCTCAGCCCCCTCACAGCATCCCTCTGTGCCATTTTCCACCCAGACCCATCACCTTCCAGCCCAGCCCCAGGACAGGTGGGTCTCCTCCTCCAGGCTGGTATGAGCTACCCAGCAGAGCTGCAGGGACTTGGCTCAGGCTTTTTCTTGCCTTTACCCCCGGGGCAGAGAGATGCTTGACTGGGAGGCAGGAATTGGCTGAGCCCACAGTCTGGAGGCACCTTGGGGTGCAGGGGTGTGAGGCTGGAGCGAGAGGCTGTGCAGCAGGAGCTCAGCACCCATCCTGGCTCCCTGACTTCCCTCTGTCTCTGAGTGCTGCTGCATCAAGGTTTATTTATAATGTCCAGGCTGCCCAGACTCAGCCAGGGAGAGTGGGAAGGGGCTGCTCTGGGGAGGGGGAATAACCAAAGCCCCTTCCTGGGAAGTAGGAACCAGACACCACCTAATTAGGGATGCCTAAAACCATCTTTGCTTGCCCCTGCCTGCACCTATCATGGTGGCTCAGCACCCCTCTCCTCCCCAGCACCGCAAGAGCCCCATTCCTTGCAGCTCCTTTGCTTTGTGTGGCATCCTGGGGTTGAGAAGAGGCAGAAGGTGTGCTGGGACAAGGGGTGGGGGCAGCTCCTGTCCTGCTGCAGGGGCAAAGGAGGGCTCTCAGAGGAGTATGTGGCCTCAGGGGATGTCAGGCTGAAGTCAGCCCCTGACTTGAGGTCTGCCAGTGACTGGGAGGATGGAGGGCAGGATGAGGCGCACAAAGAGGAGAGTGCATGGGGCAGCTCTGTCCCCTCCACCCAGGGCAAGAGGCACTGCCCAGCCCAGGGCTGACTCACACTGACCAGCTCCTCGTGTTCCTCCCACTGCATCAGGACAGAGAAGTGGGAGCCTCCAGTATCCATCGATATTACTCCCAGCTGCTCTGGACCTGCTCCTTGTCGTGCCCCTTCAGCTCCTGCTCCTTGGCACCCACTGCAGCTGCACTCAGGGGTGATAGTCTCCATCCATGCTCAGCCCCCTGGCTGTGGCTGGCCACAGGAGGGCCCTCTGCCCCCTCCAAAGCTCCTGAGCAGGCATCTGTGAGGAGGGAGGGCACAGACAGATATCAGATCCCATCCCTCACAGAGCTGAGGGCTGGCAGGTGTTCCCCAGCATCTTCACATGATCTGTCTGCACTAGGGCCACCCCCACTGCCATTTCCTAAGGGGTTTGGGCAAAGTCTTGCTCCTGAGTGACTCCACCCCACACAGCCCTGTGTTTGGCCTCCCCTGTCAGCAAAGGTAACAAAAACAGCAGGGCCAGGGACTTGCTGTGCTGCTGCAGCACTTGTTAGCTATTAGGATGTGAAGCATGGCCCAGGAGAGGGGGGTGACAAAGGAGAAGGAGCTAGGGGCCAGGCAGGAGTGCCACATTCACCCCACAATGTCCCCAGCCAGTGGCCCTGGTGAGAGGGGCAGCCCCAGCCCTCTGGGAACAGCTCTCCCTGGCAGCCAGAGCTGGAGACATGGGGAGCTCATCGAGGGGGCAAGGTGAGCAGCCCCAGCCCTCGCTCCCTGTCCTGGCCTGGGCAGAAAGGCCCATGCCCAGGGCTGCCAGGCCTAGGGCTCTAGGACAAGCCCTCAAGGACCATCCCAGCAGCACTGCAGGGAGAAGCAGCCTCCATCCAACATGTCTCAAGGACAAGGACTATCCCCACAGCCCTGGCTGAGGCAGTTGTGGCCCTGGCTGGCCAGGCCTGGCTGACCCCAAAGACGGGGTTCCCTTTCTCCTCGAGGCTCCCCTGGCAAGAGGTCACTGCCCCAGCACCTTCCAGGTCCTGCTCTGGAGCTGGCTCCCCTTTGACCCCAGAGAACCCAGCCCTCCCTGGCTCTGTACCAGCCTCTGCCCACCCCAGCAGCCCCTGCCACTCTCCAGTTTCTCTACCTCCTTTTGAAGCAAGAGCTCTTGCTGCTCCCCTCCACGTGCTCCCTTGGCTTCCAGGCTGTTCAGATTCCCCTTGGAAAACCAAAGCATTTCCATGCTCAGGAGACCTTGCTCTCTGATGAACTATGGAAAAGCTGAGAGCAATCCCTTCCTGAGTCCAAACACGAAGCAAGGGCTCAGAGCTGAGGCCTCACTCCATTCGCTGGGCATAGGCAGCCCCAGCTCAGCCAGGTGGCCATGGTCACCGGGACACGGCCAGGTGCTGCTCTGCCCTCACAGCCAGAAGCAGTGATCCAACAGCACAAAAGTCCCCACTGCCTTCTGGGCAGACAGGCCAGCACAGGAGGGGCTCCTGGTCAGCCAGGGGTAAAAGCCCCAACAGCTGCAGGGCAGAGAGCAAAAAGGAGCTATGAAGGAAAATGAGACAAGGGATTTATTACACTTCACATTTCAAAGCATCAAGACATGCCAGAGGACATTCATTGCCATCAGGCTGGGCTGGTAAGTGACGCTGCTGAGGCCAGGGCCTCCCCAGCAAACAGCCCTGCCCCACTGCTGGTGTGCAGCAAGAAACTGCCAACCCAGCTGGTTTCAGGCCCCGAGCCTGCCCTAGCAGCCAACACACAGCTTATCACTGCAGGTGACAAGAGACATGGCACAGCACAGAGTCCCCCAACAAGACAAGGGAGCAGGGGGCCAGGCCTGGTGTGGGCAGTGGGAGCCCCAGCACAGAAGCCCCCAGCACGGCCTTTGGACAGCCAAGGCACCTCTGACAGGAGGAACCAGGCAACACTGAAAGGGTCTGGGAAATTCATCTCCAGAATATAAAAGAGTTGAAGTTTCCTGAGAAATCAAGTTCAGTCCTATGGAACTGACAGGGGCAGCTACAGATCCATGCAGACACACACACGCGCGCGCGCACTGGCTCTGATCAAAGACCAGATGCCTCCATGGCTTCCACACATCTGAACTGAGAAAGGTTTGCTTTGCCCAAATTAGAACTGAACCATCACCTCATGTTTCTCCCTGCCTCTGTGCCACCCATCCACACACACAGCCCTGCAGGGTCACACTCAGTGCCCTTACATTCAAACCCTTCCTGAGCACCATGAGGCCTGTGCCTCTCCTGTACCCAGGGGAAGGAGCCCCCAGGGCCAGCCCAGGGGATTCCAGCTCTCTGTGCCCAAGGATCCTCAGCACATCAGGGCCCTGCTCCTCTGGCAAGGCTCGCCTGGCACCAGGGGACTAAAGGCAGCTCAGACACAGTGTGGACGCAGCAGCAGCACAGGGGAACTCTTTGACTCTTGCAGTAGCAGCAGCCAGCAGTGAAGAAAAGGGGGAAGGCCTGGTCCAGGGCCAAGCCAGATGCCTGCTGCCTTCATGCACAGCTGAAGTGTCTGTGCTCAGACAGAGGAAGATGCATCACATTTCCCCTGTTCCCAAGGTCTGGGAGAGCTCTCCTGAGGAGAGCAAGGCCAGCGTAGCTGACAGGCAGCCAGGGGCATCAGGCAGCACTTCCAGCTTGCCTCCAGGCCACGGCCTCTGCTGGGAGAAGCCTCCTGCTCTTCCAGCAGCAGGAGCTTGTTCACTGGGATGCATCCCCCACTTTGCAGCCAGCACACAGCAGCACTGGGGACAACCAACACCCTCCCATGCAGCAGCATGTGCCAGGGGACAGCCGCTGGTCACCAGTCCCGCTGTGAGGGCTCACGGTAGGGCAGCCCCAGCTGCAGGAACACGTCCCTCTCGGTGGCGGTGGGCACCACGCACCCAGGGGCCACCTTGACACCCCCGGGGCCTCGCACCACGGCTGAGCTGAGGGCGTGCTCTGACAGGCTCATGCCCTTGCTCTTGGCCAGGGCCCGCATGGAGCGGTTGAAGTGAGCGGAGCCGGTGAAGTAGAGCAGGGCACAGGCAAACTCGCTGTAGGGCACCACGATGATGTCGAGGCGGCGGTGCCGCCGTGCTGGCCCGGGCAGCCGGCACACCCCCAGGTACTTCTGCTGCTCGCCGTTGTCCTCCTGGCTCACCAGGTCATCCGTGAGAAAGCCTGGGGAGAGAGAACAGGCAGGGAGGAGCTGAATGGTAGAGACTGAGACACCTACCCCGAACTCCCCTCTGTCCAGATGGCAGCCGAGATAGCTCACAACAGGCTGTGGGATGTCCAGCCTCAGCCCTGACAGCCTCAGGCAGGCAGGTGAAGCCATGCTGAGCTAACACTGGCTGTGGGGGAGGGCCAGTGCTCTTAAGGACTTAAAAGCAGTGCTGTCTTTGGGAAAAGCAACCACCTGCCCCTCAGTGAATGCCATTCACCCCCTTGCCTTCTCAGCCTCACTATGCCAAGAACAGTCTGGAGCTCCCCCTGCCAGCCTCCTGCCCCTTGTGCCAGCCCCCAGTCCCCCTTGCCAGCCTCCAGCCCCCCGTGCCAGCCTCCTGTATCAGCTCCCAGCCCCTTGTGCCAGCCTCAAGCCTCCCGTGCCAGCCCCCAGCCCCTTACCGCTCCCGCGGAGGCTGTCGAGCAGCTTGCCGAAGAGCCCCCGGTGGGACTGCCCGTCCGGGTGAGTCACCAGCACATCCACGTCCCCACACGTGGGTTTCCCCCGACGGTAGGAGCCACACGCCACACACACGAGCCCAGGCTTCAGGGCCAGGGCGGCCTGTCTCACCTCCAAGAAGAGAAAGAGAGTGGAGGAGTCAGAGACCAGACTCTTCATGCCCTTTCCATCAAGGCAGCAAAGGATCTCATGCCTGCCTGGCAGCTCATCCTGCCTCTCTGTCTTACATCCAGAGACAGGCAACAAAGCTGGGGAAGGGTCTGCAGAACAAGTCTGATGAGGAGCAGCTGAAGGAACTAGGGGTGTTTAGCCTGGAGAACAGCAGGCTGAGAGGAGACATGATCATGCTCTATAATTACCTGAAAGGAGACTGTAACAAGGGAGAAATCAGTCTCCTCTCCCCAGCAATGAATGATAGGATAAGAGGAAATGGCCTCAAGTTGCACCAGGAGAGGTTTAGATTGGAGATGAGGAAGAACTTTTTCACTGAAAGGGTTGTTGAGCACTGGCACAGACTGCCCAGGGAGGTGGTGGAGTCCTCATCCCTGGAGATATTGCAAAGCTGTATAGCTGAGGTGCTGAGGAACATGGGTTAATGATGTGCTTGGCAGTGTGAGGTGAGGAGTTGGACTCAATAACCTTAAAGGTCTTTTCCAACCAAACCAATTCTATGATTCTCCAGGGTCTCCAGGTAGAGCACACACCTGGCTGACCCAGCCAAATGCCCCACCAAGGAGCCACATGAGCTGGGGTGGCCTTCACCCAGTCCTGCAAGAGTCCACCAGACTGCCACATGATGCAATGATTCACCATCAGTCAGCAGCTCTTGGGGGCACTGGGCTGGAGCTGTGTTGGGAAAGGCAGAGAAGATGCAGCAAAGCTGAGGAGGCAAAGTACAGAGCCCTCTGTTTCTAAGACAGCATGAGAGTGCAGGCTTTTCAGCTCTCCTGTGGGCCAGGAGGGTAAAAGCTCACCAGCTCTTGCCCACTAAGAGAATCAGATCAATGTAAGGTGGTCACAGGTCCCGTTTCAAAAGCACAGATGGGCTCGTGGAGAGTCTCCCAATCAGGACCCAAGACAGCAGAAAACCTGCAAGTGTCCCTTGGAGTCCACTCCTGCCAGGAGCTCTGCCTTTGCAGGAAAGCTGGGCTTCCTGACCCAGAAAAGACACAAATGTCCCAGCATTTTAGACCAAATGGATGCCAACATGCTGCTGCCAGCAATCAGACACATATCATCAGAACTTCCCCTAACGTGGCCACCTCCAGGCTGGACCCCAGCTTCTGTTTTGTGCAGACTTTGATGGCTTCATTCATTAAATGCTTAATAAATGCTCCCAAGTCTTTGGATAGGAGTAAAGTATTCCTACTCTTATTGTGCCAATCACCCTGCTGGCAGAAAATAATTAGGAGCTCAGCAATTCCGAGTGACGAGGCTGTCACAGAGGCTGGGGTTCAGGAAGGCAGTGTCCATGCCCACAGCCCCTTGTCACTCTTGGGGATCATCCTTCATTAGCAAGAGATAAACCCATTAACCTTTGCCCCAAAGGTGCTCCAAGAAGCCACAGGCCTTTCTCATGCGGAGCAAACCCTCCTCTGGGATCTCTGCCCCCCTTCTGGCTTTAAATGAAGATTTCTAGAAAGCTCCCAGCCCCACCCGTGAGCCTAAAAGCGCCTCAGATCTCACTGTGACAGGCAGCACAGACAGTGACTAATCCCTCATTCTCTCTCCTGGGCCTGGATCAGAGGTGTGTTGGTGTGTATGGAGGGAAGCGCAGTAATCCCATCAAGATAACAATAGACCCACCCCCAAGAGCCAGCTCCTCAGCCCAGCCTGCTTGGGAAAGGGACCCCTCACCACCAAAATGGCTAATCCTGCACCCGGGACTGACACCCCAGCAGGAGCCTGCCAGGGTATTCTTTGTGGCCAGGCCCTGTGGCCGAGTGACAGGGTCACGCTGGCTGCTGCTTCCATGGTGATGGGAGAGCACAGGGGCAGCAATGACAGCAGGTTCCCCCCGCTCCCAGCCCTCTGCTCACGTTAGGGTACACTGCCTTAGCACCTCCTCATCTGCAGTGCCAGGGCACATTAGGAGCAAGCAGCACCCATCTGCAAACTGGATCCCCTTTGCTTCCAGCAAGGACATCCACGCTCTGCCCTCCCACTGACAAGCAGAGCACTAGGTGCTCACAGCTTCCTCTGGAGCTGAGACCCTGCTCCCCTCCAGTGCCCAGGCACTGGAGCAGAGATTCCCCTGCAGCCCCTGGTGAGGCTCTGCACCTGCAGCCATGGAGAGGCCATGGGGAAGCAGAGACCCACCTGCAGCCTGGGGAAGACCCACACTGGAGCGAGTAGGTGCCTGAAGAAGGTTGTCACTGTGTGGGAAGCCTGAGCCGGAGCAAGTTCCTGGCAGGACCTGGGAACCCGTGGAGAAGGCAGCCCACACTGGACCAGGTTTGCTGTCAGGACTTGTGACCCCGTGGGGGACCAACACTGGAGTTCATTCCTGAAGGACTGTTTCCCTCATGGATGAGACCCACGCTGGGGCAGTTAGTGAAGAACTGAAGCCCACGGCATGGACCCATGTTGGAGAAGTTTGTGAGGGACTATCTCCCTGGGACCCCACACTGTAGCAGTGGGAAGTGTGAGGAGGCCTCTCCCTGAGAGGAAGCAGCAGCGAAGTCCATCTGTGATGAACTCACCATCCCCTAACCCCTGCACCGCTGGAGGTATGAGGCAGAAACCCGGGAAGAAGGGAGAGGTGGGGGGAGGTGGTCTAAGGATTCAGGTCTTATTTCTCATTTCTCTTATTCTGTTTTGATTGTTTGTTAATAAATCAAACCATTTCTTCCCAAGTTGAGTCTGTTTTGCCTGTGAGGGTCATTGCTGAGTAATCTCCCTGCCTTTATCTCAACTCCCAAGCTCTTTGTTCTATTTCTCTCTCCCCTGTCCAGTTGAGGAGGGCAAGCGACAGAATGACTTGGTGGGCACCTGGTACCCAGCCAGGAATAAACCAGGCAGCCAGGTGCCAGCAGGGGCTGCACTCTGCAAACCCAGGGGCCTGAGGTACTCACAGTGTGCTCTATCTCTGCAGCTTCCTCGCGGGGCATGCGCTGCAGGAAATCCTCGTAGTGCCGCAGCCCCACAGCCTGCTGGCTGCTCAGGGCCGCCTTGCTGCGGATGTCATCCAGCGTCCGGAAGCCCTGCCACAGAGCACCAGTCAAACACACACACACACACATCCCCTCTGCTCTTCAAATGCTTTTCAACCAAGGTCTGGGGAGACTGTGTTTCACTTGTCAGGCCAGTAACAGCTTCTGACATCACATATGGAGGTGCCTTAGGTGCTACAAGATTTAGGCAATCCTGCTACCCACACACACCTCTAATCTTCACCCCACGATGACTGAATCTTAACTGAACATGACAGAAGGTCCCTGTTCGTAAGGCACTGTGTCCCTACAGCTTGAAGGAGAACAAACAATGCAGATAAAGAAACAACACTCGGAATCTTCCAATGAGGGAAAGACTAAAGCATGAACACAACCATACTTTTAGGGCAGCAAAGAATCCAGTCACATACCAAACACTTCATTACCAAGGCTTCATTAGCTCTGTGCTCAGGAGAGAAACTGCTTTTAAAGGAGGAATCCACACAAGGGGCTGAGTTGCTCCCGTTGGCACAATTACCTCAGTCTCATTCCAGACAAAGTGGAGGCTGCTCTGACAGGATCCAGATGGGCCAACAGGACAGAAACTGGATCAGGAGCTTTCATGGCCAAGAAGTCCTGGTTCAAGCCAGGCTCTTACCAGTGCCATTGCCACAAGCAGAGTGAGATAACTCTGAGCTAAGGGAAGAGGCAGTGCGTTGCCCACTCCTCTCATCACATATTTTTGTCCTCTGCCCAAACTCAAGTCTCATCTGGGTGCAGTCCATTCTCCCCAAACACATCCACAATAGGACCCAGCCTCAGAGTTGATCCATAAAACCAGATTCAAATCCAGACACCAGCAATTGGAAACTACTTGTGAAAGTAATTCTCCTACACCCAGCAGTATCCTTCAAACCTGAGTAGCCTGAGAACCTCGTGCGTAAGGCACTCACCTGCTGGTACCACATCTGAGCTGTCTTGACCCCTGCTCCCCAGATGCTGGAGAAAAGCTCCAGCACGGGCACGCTCTCACTGATGTGATCCAGCTTGCGCAGGTGCCCGCTCTCCAAGATCTCCAGGATCTTCTCTGCCATCCGCTTCCCAATCCCAGGGATTTTACAGGCTTCCTGCCAAGAAACCAGACCCACTGCTGGAAAAGTGAAGATCACAGACTAGCTGGTAAGCTGCTACCCCTCAGAGCCTGCTTAGTCATTTTGAGCAGTGATTGATAAGTGGCAGGACTAGTTCTGCCTGATGGTTTCCCATCTACCCAGGCTTACAGGGGTCGTCGATTCAAGTGAGAAAGGACCCGCATGCAGAACAGGACTGAAACACCATCACACTGAATGGTCAGACTGTCACAGTGAGTAAGGCTCAGATTCAGTTAGTTTTATTGCCTTTAACGGTGGCCAGTTGCTGATACTTAAGAGGCAGGTGAAAACGTCCCTGCCTTGCATCTGGGGGGAAGGCATTTGCCTTATCAGTGCTCAGATCTGGCCCTAAAAGGCTCAGACTCCACTTTTGTGCTGTTCTGAACATGCTGCAGTTGGTCAGTGAATCCCAACTCATACTTCCTACACAACTTCCATCAATGTCACCACACAGGAAAGAATTCCCAAAGCTATTCCATCTCCAGAAAGAGATCTGGCTCGTAACAGAGCTTAGATAGCTAGAGCTATCTCCCTGCTCCACCACTCTGGGAAGGTGTTTTACCTGGTAGGAAGTGACAGGCTTGTGGTAGCTCTTGAGCGCGTTGATGGCTTTGGTGTAGCCCAGAGCTCTCCACTTGTCTCCCTGGACAGAGTAGGCCTTTGCCAGCACTTCCAGCTTCTCTGTGATGCATTGGTTGTGATTCTCCTTCTTGCTGTCAGAGGACTGGGCACAAACCCACTTGCTGGCAGGCTGGGCCACTGTGGAAGGGCTGTCACTCATTTCCTCTGATGATTTCACAGGGTAGTGGCCAGAAATCAATGCTTCCAGATCTCCCTGGGTGACACTAGCATCTTCTCCTTCACTGTCTTCATCATCAGAGACTTTCTTTAGGGACAGGTAGAAAAGCAGCCATGTGAGAATAAATGCATGCCTCACATATACTCCCTTGGCACAGGCTGCTCCTGAAGGTCAGAAGTCAGTGCTAACCAACCTCCAGGCCATGCAGTGCTCGAGCTGCCATCTCTAGAAGTGGTTGGTTAATATGCCACCCATCCACATGCACATCTCACAAAGCACAGGAGACCAGAGACTGCACACAAGACTCTCCCGTGTCCAACCCCGAGACCTCACTGAGGTAAGACACTGGTTAAGTGAGCAACTGCTGGGCAGCAGTATGGTGTAACAATGCTGAAATCCCTGGCTAAGGGAAATTCTGACCCTGGCTGGGGGAGATCCTCATCCCTGCCCCCATCCAGAAACCTTTCGCTGCACAGATACATCTCTCACATTTAGACTCTGCAGCTTCCACCCCGAGATGCAGATGACAGGAGATAGGAACTGAACTCTGTTTTCATGTTATAGACACAAAATCTTAACAGGGTAGTAAATTACATCCCCCCCTCCCCATTTTCCCCATGGCTATCTGCAAGAGAAAAGGGGGAGGAAGGAACCACACAAAGGACTCCACATTCCTCAGTGACAGAAGAAAGAACCAATGTATACATTTGCTGATACCCTCAGCATTAGGATGCCTCTGTGTAGACTTAAGAAACAATGAGCTTTGGCTTCAGGTAACGAACAAAAGGGATAGAAGTGGGAAGCTGCACAGAGGCTCCTGATCTATCAACACAGAGGTCCACCAAGATCCAAAAGCTTCTGTGCTGTGAAAGTAAACCCTGAACAGCACAGGGCTGTTTGGGATCAGGCCAGCAATTGCATGTGGCACACAGCTCATCTTCTGAGTTTCTGCAGAGCATCAGCCTAAGTCAGGGTAATATCCTTACAACCTCTGGTTCTGGAGATACAATTCCTAAAAGGTACAGAGCTAAAGTCTTTAGGCAGAAGAAGCAGGCTATTTCCCTTTTGTAATCTTGTTTTGTAACTCTGAAAACTGGGTCAGGCTGGGGATTTGATAGACTAAAGTAGTTCCATTTGCCTTGAAACACAGGTCCCTTAAGACACTGTTCCCTCTAAGGGCAGCAAAGCCTCAGAGTGATCAGATTGGTTAGAAAGCCCCTTAAAAGCATTCAGGGAGCATGTAATCCAATCACAACACAAACAACTGCAGCTGGAGCATGCACTCCCTGTCCTCTTGGCTAGCAGCCACACAGGTGAAACAGCACATAAACCCCCGGACTCTTTACGCTTTGCCAACAAAGCTGATGGACTCTTTACAGCCATATGTGCAAAACCAGCTTCTGAGACACTCCAGGATCCTACAGCAGCTGACTTGCTGGAGCTGGATGAGATTGAGATGTGTATAGGTTGTCTGGAGCATAGCACAGGAGCCAGGATAGCAGCTGAAGCCCAAACCACTGGAAAGGGAGGCGGACAGCCTGGGGTAACAGCCCTAGGGCTCAGCCAGGGAACGACTGGCATCACTTGCAAAGTTTCTGCCTTCCAGAAAACTACTGCCTCCAGATGCCAGTCACAAAGGGGTTGCTACAGCCTACCTGGCAACAAGACTTCCTGGCAGGAGTTTACATTGAAACGCAGGGCAGCCAGAGGAGACCCTGTTCAGGATGAAATGCTGGCACACTCATCATCTCCCAGAGGAAAAACACCCACCCAAGCTTAGAAAAGACTAGGTGCTTAAATGGAGGCTATTCCTAAGCTGAGAATTCAAGTTTCACCTTTACTGTTGCAGCTGGGTCTTAAAAAGTTCTTCATACTGTCTTTAAAGCATATCCAGTGAGTTTTCCTGCCCAAACTCACCTAGTCCAAAGCTTTTGTGCACAGACTAACATGAAATATGATTTCTTGAAGGGGTTTAAAAGAAAAAAAAGGTAACAAGGCTTCAGGCTCTAGCAGCTGTCTGACCACCCAAAGTAAATGAGAGCAGAAAGTAGGGCAGATACCCCAGGATCTCTAACAGCACAAAAGATCCTTTTTCTCCCATTGAGATTTGTTAATAACAATTACCACTGAATTAAGAGTTAAGAGACACAGCAAAGATGAGGTAACTGCAGAGGTGATGGCAGTTCAGAAGCAGCCAACTGCCTACAGCACACTGGATAAGAAGTACAGTGAGAAAATCTTTCCCCCCTATACATATCAAGAGAAAGCCTAAAACAAAGGAGCCCTCAGTGGGGCTGCCAGTTAAGGAGTAACTACAGAGGTTTGTGAAACAAAATTTAGGACTGTGTTAGAAAACAGATGCCAGCATTACGAGGCAGCTGCTGCTCTAAGAGGTCTGGGGTAACTTTGCTATAGATAGATTTCAATGATGCCAACACCCAAAAAGGACTCAGGAAATTTGAGCAAAAATACAGAGAAAGGAGAGAAAGGGGAGTAAGCCAACAGCAGGTCTGAGAAGATGACTCACAGCAGAGACCAATGATCACCCCACACAGGTGTTTTAAGCACATCACTGCAATGGTTGTAGTGGCAACCTGATCCACTGCACACGTGTCTGAACAAGGCCAGGGAGGGGAGATGGGTCTGTGTGGCTCAGTGAGGAACATGGGATGAAATATCAGAGACAGTTTCCTGAAAAGGGGGTATTCTCAGCCAGGAAATATTCCTCAGAAGGACACAGAGGAAACACGATCACCAGAGGGAGCCTTGGCCTGATCAGAGCACCAGGACAGCTTCAGCTGGAAATGTTCTGATGGGGACAGGAGTTTGTCCCTAAAATGGACAAAGAAGCAGTGACCACGTCCACAGCCTGAATCTACCAGCACCAACCCACTGAAACATTCAGATGCCTTCCCTTTGCTGATAAAATCCACCCTTGTAGCCCTGTAGGGATACTCTTGGCCAGGAAAAGCCACATGCAGGATCTATTCACGAGAAGGGCCTGTGTAGGAAGCCTCACCTCAGCCAGTTGCTGCTCTGCAGGGGTGCCCAGGCCTCGCTGCAAGGAATCCCCAAGCTGTGCTTCAGTATTTGGTTTCACCACTCTCTCCTCTGCTGGGGGCTGGGTCTCTTCACTGCCCAGGACCTGCTGCTGCTTCTGTGATTCTCCCTCCTCCAGGTACCTGCCATGGATCAGATGCCTCAGTATAGGAGCTGAAGGACTTCTCAGCCCCTACAGACTTCACCAAGAAATCCTTCTGCATGTTTTGGGATGGAACACACAACTTGTATGTATTGTACTCTGGTTTTGCCTTAGTTCCCCAGTTTCTTACTGACCTGCAGCTCTCACTCCTGCCTACTTTGCTCTTAGACTCTTTCTCCAGAATTTTGCCAAAACTTTTTGATCCTAACCTGTGGCTGCCTGCTGCTCCATCCCTTATTTCCTCTTGTGCCTAGTTATCAATGCTCTCTCTTCTTTTCATCTGCAATAAGTAAGAAGCAGTGTTTAATCCTCAGCATTTTGAAAAGAGATCTCCCTGATATCACAGGTGGATTAGGAAGAGGTACCTGTAACACCTGTAACAAGTAACAGGACTCCTGTTAGCACTTCTGGGCACTATTCCATGTTTTGCTACATTACAGAATGACAACTGGTCAGAAAAGTTACTAAATTTCACAGTCTCTATGGGGAAAAGCGAGATTGAGTGGTGCCCACAGGAAATGCAAGGAGTTACAGTCTGAGGCTGAGGGCAGAGGTTAAAGCTGAGCACTGTTCAGTTTAGGACAGAGGCGCTGCAGCGAGGAACGACAGTACGGCATTTGCTCACCTGCGAGGGATAAAGACACGGTAGCCCGCAGTACTCAGCAGCTTCTGATCTCTAATGCAAGCACTCAGCCAGGATGCCTTCACCAGCTGCAGACCTGATGGCAGCTTGGTGAGTTTAAGGAGCCGAAAGGCCCGGTCAGAGTCCATGTCCTCAGCCACGATGACGTGCGTCACATCCGAGGAGAGCTGGTGGCGGACAGCACCCCCGTTCTGCACCACCTGCTTGTGGAAGATCTCTGCCCGGGCTTGGCCCACGCCAGCTTGCAACACGTAGGCAGTCACTTGCTTCAGCCACTCTGCTGAGGTAAAGCACAGAGGCAGGAGCTCAGAGGCAAGAGAAACAGTGTCCCAAAGCAACTGAGCCACACAAAACCTGCTTGGGGCACAGGCTTTCCAGCCTCTGGGGAACAGCCCCTCCAGTTAACAAGCTGGGGTAGAAGTATGGTACTTCACCTTGTGGACGTGCAGCACTTACCATCAGGTGTCTCCATTCCATTCTCTTTTGGGATCTTTGGAGGGATGCTTTTCCCTGGGTCATCCCTCATCTTCTTCCTTTTGGGAAAGGCTTTGACAATTCCCTGTGGTTCCATGGGCCTAGTGCGAGGTTTGGCTACAACTGCTGACTGCCAGTAAGAGAAAGAGAGAAGTTGCTTAGAACAGCAGCACACAATCACAACAGCTTCAGGCTCACTCATATGGCTTGCTGGCTTTGACAGGTTTTTGTTGTTGCCTTCCAAAATGCTTGCCCTGAAGGAGGCAACTGGAAACAAGAACTTCAGTTCACAAGCTCAGAAAAATTAAAGCTTGAACCCACCAAAAAGACACTTCAGAAGATGACCTTGCACGAGTGGCTTAGAAACAAAACCAAGGATAACACAAAGTATTTCACACTACTTTAACATTTTGGAGCTCCTTCCTACCCAGCCAACAGCAGCAATTTTATTCCTCAGACATTCTTTAAGCACATTCCCAAGAAGAGAAAACATCTCCTCTGCCGGGGCTGGAATCTAGTAATCAACGAGAAGAGATAAAGCAGCTGATCAATGACAAGAGTTTCATACAGCTACAGGAGGAAAAGTCACAACCCAGCTTCAGCTACAAATAGCAAATTTGTAAATACATCCAATACAGTTCCAACTGTAGCTTTACCATCACAAACACTGCAAAGGTGCACTTTAGACCTTTAACTACTGGCCCAAGCTACCAAGAAGTTTGGTTTTCTGTAGCCCAAACAAACACCTGAACCACCATACATCCCACAGCCCCTGGCTGCAGTCACCTGGGTGCAGTGTTAAGCCAACACCAACTAGGAGGTTTCCACTTTGTGCAGCATTTCATGTTTTGCTATAAGGTTTCACACACACAAGTGCACCAGCAAAACTCTATCATGTTAAGCCTGGAAGAGCTGACGGTGCTCCCCCCTGACCAGATCTTCTCCCTACAGTCACCTTCTCAACCAAGCGCTGAACACAACTGTCCTGCAGACCGAGCCGTTGCTGGGCTTAAGCCCTTGTTCACGCCAGGTAGAGCTCAGCTTCAGAGGAAAAACCCTGTTACATCACTAAAACTTAACTTTACAGAAACTTGAGTTTTCAGGACATTTTGCCCCAAAACAGCTCCCCACTCCAGAAGCGTAAATACTTTCTGTTTCAGAAAGATAAAAAGCGACCAAAACCCCGCACAAGCTTTTGGTAAAAGGTTTGTTTTGTTTTTTTTTTTTCCTACGGCAGTGCTTTAACTAAGCCCCTATTTAACCTCACCCAAACCGAGCCCTTCAGTACCAGGCTCGCCCTGCCAGCATCCTCCGGGACACCCACCCGCCCCGGCCCAGGACGAGCGGCACCGAGGCGCCGGGGGCAGGAAACAACTGCCGCACGGCTCCGGCCCGGGGCGAGCGGGGAGCGGGGGACGGACGCTGCTGCCAGGCCGGGGCGGGGGCCGTGTGCCCCGGGCGCGGGGCTGCGCTCACCTCGGGGCCGGGGCCGATGGCGGGGCCGGGGCCGGTGCGGAGGGAAAAGCTTCCGGGTGGCGCTGGGAAGTGTGGCCGTTGCCGTGGCAACGCGAGCCCGGGCGCCATGGCGCTGCCGAGCTGGCTGGAGACGCTGCGGGCCGCCAGCAAGACCGCGCTGGTGCAGGACGGTAACGTGGGGGGAGGGGTATGGGGGGAGCCCCGTCCTTCCCACCCCCCCTCCCCCGCCACGTGTCCTGGGGTGACGCGGGAGGGAGCGCACGGCACGGCACGGAGCCAGGGAGCCCTTCACCTCCCGCCTTGCCTCTAGGGAAGCGCAAGATCCACTACCTGTTCGAGGATGGGAAGGAGATGGCCGAAGAGTACGACCTGAAGACCGGTCAGTTAGTGAGTAAGTGGTGGTCCCGGGCAGCCCCCCCCGGGCACGCAGCGGTGGGGGCTGAACCCCGCAGCACGCAGGGCTGGGGAGGGTGAGGGACCACCGGGCCGGGAACCATCACCCCTTAAAGGTGGCTGTAGCTGAAGGTTGTAGGGACACGGTGACGGCTCTTGGACATTCACGGCTTAGGAGACCATGCTTGAGCCCAGCATCTCTCCCCAGCAGCTCATCCATCGCAACAGCTGTGGCCAGCCTAAAGGTGAATGGTGGCTCTGGAGCACATGCTGGGCTGGAAGATGCTTTTTCGTGGCTTCTCCAACCACAAGCAAAGAAGGTGGTGGTTATGGCTCTTGTCCAAAACCACATCAGCTGTGGTATGGCACCTGTTGCAACCCCACCACAGCTTTGGCACCCACTGCCCAAAATAAGGGAGGAACTGGGTACATAACTTCTGACTCACACCACTCACACCAACATGGGAAGGACTGGAATCAAGACCCCTATGTTCGTATCATCTCGGCATGCTGGGCAGCTTTGGCAACCGTGTACTGGAGTTCTTACAGAGCAGAATAATAACCTTTCTTCTCCCTTCCACAGGCAGAAAATGGCGAGAAAAGAACACCCTCGGAGGCTATGGCAAGTGGCAGGTTGAAGTGGGAGAGCCAACCTCACCGCTGCTGGGAGTGCTGGAATCAGAGCTCATAAAGGAAAGCAGCTCCAATGTATGTAGTAAGCGGCTGCAGGCACCACTGCACCTGCAACTGCCTAGCTTTGTACTTACAGCAGTAGTTAGTAGCCCATAGATGACTCACAGCCCGAAGAGATGGCCCTAATGTGCCCAACACTCTGCTACAAATCATCCCAAAGATGCAAGGCTGGGTAGAAAGCAGGTACAGCTTCGGTTGTTTTGGGGTCTTCCACAGATTTGTCATTTAAATAGAGAAACTGTGCTGCTGTGTTGGCCAACACATTCTGGCTTCTGAAAATGGACAGTCAGGGGCCAGAAAGCAGAGGCAATGCAAGGAAAGACTTGGCCCAGGCACTGCATAGCAGGCTGCTTCTTAACATAGCAAGGCCTATTTCATCTTCACATCCCACTAGCTCAGGAGATGTAGGTTTTAGTTTCTCACTGTCTTTTCTAGAGACCTGAAACACAAGCACAGCCCTGCACAACAACCTGGGACTGAATCTAGCAGGTCCCTAGGGTAGGCAGAGCTCATTATTCAGTTGCCTGTGAGGAAAAGGGCCTGGTTTCCCTGTAACCCTGTACTGTAAGACTCCCTCTCTGAACACTTGTAGCCTCCTGCAAGCAGGGCAGGCAGTGCCCTGAGTAAAGGCAGAGCAGTGCTAGGAAAGGGATGCTCAGCCAGCTGCTTGAGTTACTCCCTAATGCTCCTGTGTGAAAGAAGAGCTACTCACATGTGGAGCCTCTCAAGGTAGTACAGGAGGAAGGGGACAGGGCAGAGAGAAACTTGAAGAGGCCTTGCTAAAAGCACTTGTTTGTTGTAGCCTGTTTTCATGAGGAAGGACACCCTGAGCAGCTTCCAGTGGCGGATCCGTAACCTGCCCTACCCCAGGGAGGTCTACAGCGTCTCGGTGGAGAAGGAGCAGCGCTGCTGTGTCGTCCGGACCACCAACAAGAAGTAAGCACAGCACTGCCAGTCCCTGGGGTGGGCTGGCACACGGGCCTGGAGACTGACTGCATGGGGGGGTGGCCTCTCTTCCCTTCTGTCCCCAGCGTGCCAGGGCTGAGGGGCCTCACCTTGCAGCTGCCTGTCTCCTGCTGTCCAGTTTCCACTCCCAGCTGCCCCAGACACAGTTATGGTAGAGCCCATGAAGCTCTGTGCTGCCCTTTGCAAACTGACCTCATGGTTCCACTAGCATGGTGTTCTGTTCTTTCCCTGTCAAATGTCACTCCTGTAGAGAAACAAAGAGCCTTGCAGAAGGTGGAGCATGCCACCTTCTCCCCCTCACACAATACTTTGACCTAGTCATTGTATCTGAGAACACACAGAGCTACAGGATTAGACAGGCAGCAAAGCTGTGGGCACCCAGGCAGACAGATGTCCCTGAGCAAACCTGCCCTGTAGTCACAACGCCAAGCATGTCATCTGGAGGTAGCAGACAGAGTCTGCAAAGGAAGCACCACAATATTCTGCCAAAAGACATTTGAGATGGGAAGAAAAAAAGAGAAAAGGCTTTCAAGCATCATCCTATGCTGTGTCAGTGCAAGGCACCTGTGCCCCAAAGCACACAGCCTTGGTGAGAGAAGCCAGGATGAGCAGCAATATTTGGGACACATAGCAAGGAGCAAGTATTGGGAGAACAAGGGGTGATACTGTAAATAGCTTTCACTTGTCTTCCAAACTGGGATAACACACCAGTGTGGAAAGCTGGGCAGGCTGCTCTCAGGCTCACCTTCCCTCCCCAACAGTGCTGCAGAACAGACACGGATCAGATTCACGGGTAAAACTGACCCGGGTGTTTCCCAAGCTGGTCCCTGCCTTCTGTAAGCCGCAGTTTGTAGCTGTCTGTAGGTGGTGCTGTCGGCAAAAAACTGCTCCGCTGTGGCTGCTGAGCGCCTTCCCCGTCGCAGAAAGTCTTCACGTAAAGGTTTACCCACATCGGAGGCCACGGCGAGGGGATGTTTGGGCTGTGCACATGAGCACACCTGGACGCTGAAAAGCAGGAGGAGGCTAGACATGAGGAAACAGGAGTGTATCCCATAAAAACAGCAAGCAATTACAGCTCTAGTACAGAAAGATGCTGGCCCAAATGCACACAGAAGGATTCACAGGGGAAGAGGGGTATTTTAGCAGGGAGACCTGTTTAGCAAACATGAATGAGGCTCCCATCAGCCACACATGGAGGCAGGACAGGAAGGGAATACTTGAGCCTAAGTCCAACCACGTATTGTCACAGACAGGCTTATCTCCCAGTCCTAGCAACAGCATGTGTATGTGGGAACTTCCTTGCTTGTGTAGCTGTGGTAGGACCATAAGGTACCACCGAGGCTTCCCCATGCTCTCCCTTGACTTCAACCTGTTCCATACCACTCTCAGGAAAGCAGCAGAGTCCCCAACAAGCAGTTGACACCTCCACACCTGTAGGCCTGTGTCAGAGAGAGATGAATGTGGAAGTTGAATATGAAACTTCCTGCACATGGAAGTTAAGGGCTTTTGGAATTAAAGCTGGAAGTCTCCTCACCGGGGACAAGAACGACCCTGCTGTCAGCAGGGAGCAGGGACAGACGCCAGCGCCACAACACTTACTACAGGCTCCAGGATATCTTATGTCATTTCTCCTGGGTCTTGGCCAGGGCAAGGCACCACTCAGCAACTAATTCCAAGATAGCAACAAAGGCATGGAGTCCACAGAGAGAGCACACATCACTAGAGAAGAAAAAGGAAGCCTCGGAGCCTCTCCATCCCTTGGAAGTCAGCCACGCTGCTTCTGAGCAACAGAGCTGTGCTGACCGGCAGCCAGAGGCACAAGCAGTGGGATGGGCTGCCAAGTCACTACTGAGTAGCTCAGCTCTAAATCCTCAGCATACCAGTAGCAGTGTTCCCCACGGGCTGACAAAAAAAAAGTGGGTTTCCAGTAGGAAAATAAGATCCACATATGCTCTGTAGATCTCGGGCTCAGAGTGCAATACTGCCCTTGGCCATGGGGTGAGAGGCGAGGGCAGAGAATCTGCCTGCCTCAGCAGAGATAACCACTCATCAGCTACCTCTCCAGCACAGGCAGGAGCTCTTCACTTCCACTAGTCACTCCTGTTCCCCCCCTGGCCACGGCAAGGGCTGCTCAAGTGGGATTTGCTTAAAACCTCTTGCTGTAAAATAAATCCATTAAACTAAACTCTACAAACAAACCCAGAAAGACACCTCCCCAAACGCCAAACCTGATTCAATTATTGCAGCGAGAGGCAGCGTAATGTTAGGAGGAGGAGGGGGGTGGCCAGGCAGATCTGGTTTCCTTTGATCTTGTCACAGATTTTAGTTTGAGGCCAGCCAAAGCCATTCTTCTCCCGTTCTCCTTAGTCCCGGGGCAGCAGAACGCTGCTGTTTCATTGATGACTCCCAAGGCCCTTTGAAACAGTGGTGGTTTTTTTTTTTTTCCCTGTGTATTGCTTTTTTTTTTTTTTTTTTTTGTGTCCATTCGGTAAGAAGTTAACACTTCCTTAACATGTCTTTGTGTTCATCTAATCTCTGCTGTTTAACCTTTGACATCTCCCTTATTATCCATGTCTGCCACCTTTTCCAAATACCGACAGCAGTGACAACACAGAAGGGTTTGAGCCCCGCGGTAACAAGCTGCGTGCATTCCTTCCTCCTGTTGCACCCACACAGCCATTTGCCCTTTGTAGCTCTTCCCACCCTGACTTGGAAAATAAACTGCACTTTGGGCAGAGGTAGCTCGAGAGGCCGAGCCTCACATAGTGCCAGCTGAAGGGAGAACCATCCCTCATGGCAAGACAGCAGCCGCTGCCTGTTCCTGCTCTGCTCTGGGCACCTCAGTAACAGCTACAGGCCACTTCCTTGGAGAGGGTTGCCCCTGAGAGTGCTGCAAGAGATTAAGAACACTCTACACAGGCCCAGGAACACTGCCCAGCATTATTTGGTGCAGCCCCAGAGAGAAGCAGCAGAAGCACAGCAAGCCATGGCAAGGGACAAAAGTCTCGGGCAAACAGAGAGCTACAGCGTTCTGGTCCCAAAGCCTTAGGAAATCTCTTGGCTGCCCAGGCAGCTTAGAACCCCTCCAGTTCTGAGACATATCTCCTTTCCTTCCTAGTGACAAAGTAAATGGTTTGGTTGGTGGAGAGACATGGGCTTGATAGGGAGCTGGCAAAAACTCCTTTGTCCTCTACTTGGATGTGAGGGGTGATAGGGATACTGAGGTAGACAACAGAGAAAGAACAGCTGAGGGAGCTGGGGGTGCTGAGGAGCACCACAGTCACCATGGGGGCTGCATGGAGATGCTGCAGAGCAGAGGCTCAGGGGACTGTGGGCAGCCATACCTAGAGCTCTGTGCCCTGGGGATGCCTGCAAAGCAGGAAGGTACTAAGGAAACACAGCAAGAGGCCAAAAGGATGGCTTAGGAAGGACTGCAACACAAAATGGTGCATCGCTCTGGAAAGTAAGTCACAGAGCACAAGGGCTTTGACAAGAGCTAATGGGAGCTGGTACTTAGAGGGAATGAGAGGCCACGAGCTGTGACAAAGAACACCTCTTGGTAGGGCTGAGCAGTCTGTTGCTAACCATGTCTGGCACTACTGAAGGGGAAGCTGGAGGGATCAAGCCTGCTTTCACACACCAAAGCCTATCAGGACTTGGTCAGCTCTGATTTCCAGTTTGGAGATTTGTTTCCAGTGCTCCTGCCAGCCTGGGGGCACCAGCAGGCACACAACATGGCACAAGGTCCTCCTGCCAACCCTGACAAGTCTGTTGTCCTCATTGCCACCTTGTAGAACAGTACTCCAATATCTCAGCACTGGTTGTGGAGGAAGAGGACCCCCACCTTCCTCATTTCTGTCTCCTCTCTCATTTGTAGGTACTACAAAAAGTTCTCTATTCCTGACCTGGATCGATACCAGCTCCCCTTGGATGCAGCTGCCCTGAGCTTCACCCACGCCAACAACACCCTGATCATCACGGTGAGGCTTTAGCCATGCAGAACTGCACTTTGCCCTTCTATGTCCACAAAGAAGTTAAAATTCATACATGTGGGGAAACCAGGCAGAGCAGGGAGATCTGATGAGGGTCACTGATGAGCCCCCTTCCCTGTCACACACTGGGAGTCTCAAATGACACAGGGCATGCTGACACTAGCCAGGACAGCCCAGGCCACAGCAGGGGCCCTGCTTGCTGCTGAAGGTGACTTGCAGGTGGAAGAATGTCTGTCATACCCTGTATCCCCTCCCCCAGGCCCAAGCAAGCCTCTGCTCTCAGTGACAGCAAATTTCTCTTGCCTTGGAGCATGTACAGTCCAAGGAATTGTTGCACTTAAAAGTCTTAGTCTTGAAACAAAGATTAAAAAAACCCACCTGCTTTGTGTTGGAGAGGACGCCCCTCCACACACACAGTGGAAGGGAGAGACCAGCAAAACAGGCACACGCTTGTTGCAAGGAGCAGTTAGAGGCAAACTGATGCTTTTGAGCAGCAAGTGCTTGTCTTAAATGCAGAGGCCAGCCTCACACGGAGCATCCTTCCGAGGGTAAGGGAGCCTGGCAGCAGAGCTGGGGGGCACGTGCGGAGGAAATAGGCCAAGAGGAGCACCTTGAGCCCTGAGCTCAAACAGCACCTGCATCCACCATGAAATGCAGCTGGAGGGAAGACAGAGGAACTGTAACTCTTACTTCTCTGCCTTTAAAAAAACACATTTAAATATATACATATATCTATATCTATCTTACGTGTGTGAGCATACAACCAGAGAGCACACCAGGGATCTGCATGCCACAGCTTACCAGGATATCTCAGCGGGGCTGGTGGGGGCCAGCACTCCACATACACCTGAGAAGTGTTACTTGCAGTGTCAACACTCCAGCTCTCAGCCTGTGTCTGTAGTGTGGTGGCACCACCTCTCCAAATAGGCTTTGGAGGCAGCTGGTAACAGAAAGGCCTCCCTTGGCAGGAGAGCCCCAGCTGGGCTGCTTAGAACAGAGGCTGAGCAGGAGCCCTAAGACATTTGTCCTACAGTACCAGAAGCCAAAGGAGATCCTGGCTGCAGAAGAGCAGCTGCAGAAGGAGCTGAAGAAGATCAAGGCAGCGAACAGCGGGGATGGAGACTGCAAGACACAGTAGGCAGTGGCTGCTAAGGGCTGAGGTGGGGGGCAGCTCACTTGGTATGGCTTCATGGTATTTATTTTGCCTTTTCTAATAAAAGTTAGTCCTGTTGTTAACAGAACCTTGTGGAGGAATCTTGGTAGGCCCAGGGAGACAGCAGGGTGGTTCATCTCTTTACTGCCTGGTCTCATTTATGCAGATGCTTGTGATCCTTTTATGAAATGAGGGAAGCTGCAGCAAGCAAAAGAAGTGCCTCTCGTCCACAGCCAGCAGCCCTCTCCCCATCCTCCATGAGCAGAGGAGATGTGAAAGCTGGGTGGTTCCTCTTGGGAACTGTCTGCCACCATCCCCTGTGAAAACGAGAACCCACTCACAGCCCCCCTTACCTTCCTGGGATGTGCTTGGAGGCACCTCCCTCCTGTGCTGCTGTGCAAGGCCCTCTGTGCAGTCAGAAGGATGCTCTGGTGACTCCAGAAGCTCTGCAGACAGCACCAATGCTCCTGTACACCTGCACTGACACAGGCTAAGAGATGGGGTGAAGATACCCAACCGCTTCCTCATTGGGTGATGCACAGGAACCCAACTGCAGCTGCCTTCATTTGCATGGCATGAGAGGACAGTGGGGACAGGGAGAGCAGCAGCACAGCCCTTGGTGAAGGCACAGGCAAGGTCCTGTGCACAGGCCTGGCCAACCCCAGCCCTACTGCTTTAGCAGGGGGGACATCACCAAAGACATTTAAAATCTCCATTTCATTAAAAGACTTTCAACACAGCAGGACCTGAGGAAGATCAGGCCTCTCTGACTCCAGGGTCTGCCACCTTTTTCCCTCTGGTCTTCTACCTAGTGCCTAATCACTTAAATAAAGCTCTCCTCACACACAGAGTCCAAAGTGCTCCAAGCAATCTAGCAGCACTATTCAGCAACCCTTGATGCAAAGCACCATCTTTTCAGCAATAACTGAGAGTTACCAATACCCCAGAGGTCTCCCTAGAATGACTCAGACTGAACTCTTTGGGGTCTACAGCTTTAAGCTGATGCAAGATTGTTCCAGTCACAGCATGTTTTTACAGCAGTAAGTCATTGCTTGGGGCACCTGGACCTCTGCCATTCTCAGAGGAGAATACATAGCACCACAGTACCTACAAGAGAGTGGCCCAGGAACTGTGACAGGGAAGTTACTGGAAAGATCCTTGTAAGTATGTGATCCTGCAGCAAAGCCATGCTCTTGCATTACTTTGCACCCTGAGCTGCTGTCTCATCCACTGAGAACAGAAGGCTCCAGCAGGCAGAGGCTCCAGCAAACATCCTCTTCCAGTTTTTGTGCATCACGAGGGAAGCACAGCCTCTGCACAGTGGAAATTGCCTATGAAGTTCTAACAAAGCACAGTGTTGGGTGCTTTGCCCTGGAAGTGCTCCCGGTTTATAATGCAAAAATCTCTCCTTTGCCTATCCAGGATACTCAAACTCAGCCAGGTAGGGGTCATACACATCCTTCTCTGAGAGGATCCAGATTCCAGACACCACTGTGTTCACCCACAGCCATCACGTTGATCCTGACAGCACAGAGCATGCTGAAAGCTACAGCTGTTTGGAGACCCAGCTGCGATTCCGAAGACTGATAGAAAAAGGAGCAGAGCCCATTTCTACGTGCCTACAGGACACCGCAGTAAATCCCACCACAGCTTTGGCTTTTGCACTACTCCAGGTTGCTGCTTCATTTTGCAGGCAGCAGGACAGGTGCAGATCCTACTTTTTGAATTCTTGTCTAAAAAACAAGGCCCAAGGTTACAGGAACTGCCTTTGATGCAGCAGTGTCACAGGATTCAGCCAGGGAGAGAGATCTACTAGACACAGAGACAGCACCTGAAAATAGGCCCAGTCTCCTGTGCGCAGCCAGGCCTCTGGGACCAGCAGGTAACATCACAGCCCCTTCAGAGCTTGAAACAAAACATACAGTCTTCTTTTGTTTCCCTTCAGACTTTTATTTAAGCAAAATGAGACCATTTCAGCCCTGGCAGGTGCACAGCCTGACCTGACGGCCAGCCTGGGGAGGGTACACACCAAATACAGGGCTGGCTCTGACTTTTAGCTCAATTCTTTCTCTTGGCTGTGAAGGACAACACAATCAGCTGCCAGGAGAGCAAGCGTGGATGAAAGGTAGGCCCCGCTCCAGGCACCTTTCCCTTCCACCCCATCGGTTCACCCCACGCACAGCCTAGACTTGCTTCATGTGGCTCAGAGCTTGACTGATCTCAACCTGACCAGCCCACACAGCTGATAGGGCATCCTGGCTCAACTTGCCCCTCAAATGCTGTATCCACAGGAAAAAAAAAAAAACAAAACAAACAAAACACACAGGAAGGAAAAGGAAAAAAATAATAAAGTTAATAAAACCAACCCTGACTCGCACAAAATAAAAAGAGTAAAGAACAATTGGCCTTTATTTCCACTAAAAGGCAGGTGAGGCCGAGGAAGTCTGGCCCTTTGTGCAATCTTCATTGTAGCTTTCTGGCAGGTAAAAAAAAAAAAAATCCCTTCAGAAGCTCTGGGGGCCAATTCTCACCTCTCCTACCCTGTGATTCCCTGAGCCATGTCTCAACTCTGCTGAGCTGGGGTGACCGCAAGCAGCTGTGGTGCCCTTCACGGCGCCGTGAAGTCCAGGACGTGCAGGGCTGATGCCAGGGCAGCGTAGAGGTGGGTGGTACTGAAACGGAGGCAGTACACTGGGCTGCTGGTGGGTGAGGACAGGTGAAAGCTCTGCAAGGAAACAGGAGAATCAATCTTTGAAAGAAGAGGTCCACCCAAAGACCCCAGCCAGCAATACACACGCAAAGGCTGAGAAGCCCGAGGACAACAGGCTTTTCCCTGTGTATAGGTGAGGCTCCTCATGGTGAGCTCACCCTGAAGACAGCCCACTAGCTCCTCTCTTCTTCTAGAGAGACAAGGCAGTGTGCTGCCAGGGAACAGGTGAGCAGCGGCGCCGCTGCCCGGCCCTCACCTGCAGGCAGCGCGCCTGCCGCTTGTCCCAGAGGCGCACCACGCCGTAGTGAGAGGAGCCGCTGGCCATCATGTGGTTCCTGTCGCTCCTTACGCAGTACAGGGCACTGTCGTGGGGCTCTTCCCACTCCCGCACACACTTCCTGCAAGGGCAACACAAACCAGAGAGGGGGCTGAGGCTCCAGCTGGCCCAGCCTGCCTGCAGGAGCCGAGGGAGCAGCAGGTGAGTGCCCAGGCAGGACGAGACAGCCGCGGGCAGCGGGGGCTCACCTGGTGCTGGCCCGTATGTCCCAGTAGCGGATGTAGGTGTCGTACCCACAGGAAAGGAGAAGGGAGGGCGTTTCGTAGAAGACATCGAGGACTCCAGCTCCACGGTGGAAGTCAGTCCCTAAACAGGTCAGCAGCTGACCACTGCAATGAAACACAACAGCATGAGAGTCAGAGCACAGCACCTTTCCATTCAGCTGGCTGCAGCAGAGATGGCGGCACAGAAGTCTTCTAGAGCTCATTTCTGTGATTAAATAGAACACAAAAGCCTGCACGGTTTTCCTCTCCCTGCTTCAAACTCATGCTCCGAGATGGACCACAATCTGTCATGGAAGAGCTGATTCCTGCTGGTCACCCAAGAGGAAGAGCCAAGGAGAGTCAACAGCTGACTCCCAGCAGGTCAGGATCCCTTTCCTTGGGAGAAGCGACCAGTATTCTGAACGATGGGGCTCCATTTCCACAGAGCACAATTCTCAGTCAAATCCCAAATAATCTGCAACAGTCACTTAATCTAGTCAATCCCACCCCAGACTCTGTCCTACAAAACACTGCCCACTGGGCTATGTCCATAGCTCTGACACAGAGCTCAGATCTACAGGTAAATCAGACTCTCCTGACCCCGTCTGCCAAGGCTGCTCTCCTCAACTCCATCGAGTTCCACTGCATCTGGGGTTGAACACAACAGGTCAAGGGCAGCCATGCCAGGGCTGCTCTGGAGATGACTTTCCAAAGGCTAGTTTTGGGGTTGGGTTTTTTTTTTTTGACACTTTCCTCCTCCTCCTCAATTCCATGCTTGATGTGAAAGAGCAAAAGCCAGATCTCCATGGTGCTCTAAGCCAGGTGCTTTGTGGCTGTATCACTCTGTTGTTTGTTAACATGCAGAACCAGCAGCTCACTAGGTGGATGGTGCCTGGTGAGGACCCACCTTGCCCTGGGCCACATGAAATTGCATCAAGCTCATGGCATAACCCATCCGTAGTATCAATCCACCCTCCCCAGCACCCAGCATAACCCAGCCATGGCAGACTCTTAGGAATGGAGGTCACAATCTCCATAGCTGCTCAAAACAACCACCTATTACTAACTCTTCTCCTTCCTCCTCCTCTCACCCTCTAAATCAAAACTGCAGGACACAATAAACCTTGAAGCACCTGCTTTTCAAGCCCAGCCGCACGGCCACCCCTCACCAGCAGGCTCTCGGTTCTCAGGACAATGAAGCGGTCCTGAAAGCCGACAGCACGGACCCTGCCGCGGGGTCACTCCCAGCATCTCCCCCCCCACCACCCCCCATTATTTTGTTACTTTCTGCTCCTTGATCCAGCATCACACAGTTCTGAGGCACATCGCCAAATGCCTTAATTCTGTCTGTAATCTGGGCTAAAGCCCTCGTCGGGGGATAAAGACCACACAAAAGGAGAAATAGAGTCCTGGGAGATGTTAAAACAAGTAAACACCTTTGTGTCAGGAGAGAGAAATCGCTGATAAAGCAGCTTAGCGCCTCGAGCCCTGGTGTCCCCAGATCAGAAGGCGAGCCCTGGCCGATCTTTGCAGCCAGCACGCTTCTATGATCACAGAGCTGGCGGCATGCTGAGGCCAGCCTGTTTCCCCACAGTCACTCTCCAAAGAGCAGATTATGTAGAATAACAATTTCTTTGTGGCTGTGTAATTCCCTCCGTGACCGTGGCTGTGGGCAGCTACATTGGCCCTTGATGCCAGGGCCCTAGCAACCATTTAGAGAGGCCAACCGGCCCTAGCGATGGCCCCCCCGCACAAACCTCTCGGACAAGCTTTAACATCAAGTGCATGAATTAATCCCCCCCAACACGAATCCAGGGGTGCTGGCTTATTGGACTTTGTGTTTCTCCAGGCAAGAGATCGAGGGGATTCCAAGCTTCAGCCCTTTGCAACCTCCTCACAATGCATTAACCCTTGGAAGGTTACTTGCAAACCAATCCAGTAGCAACTCTGCACCTGTGTGCAGGTCAAGAGGTTGAAGCCTTCAGAGTCTGAGCACCAGGAGCAAGAGCTGTGGGGTTTGGCTGCCGCAGATGGGTCTTCAGCTCCACCATGGAGTGAAACATGGACAGACATCCCAGCTCTGGCACTCCTCTGCCCCTTCAAGCACACAGACCTTCTCCAAGGTCTCCTACAAGTCACACATGTGGCCCAGAGTTGCAAGACATACAATGGAGGTATGAGGAGTCAGCTGCTCCCTGAAACAAGAGCCCTTGGACTACATGTGAGATGCATAAGGAGCCAGACCGCCCAACCCATAGAGTCCTCTGCCAGCTGCTCAGGCAGGAGCAGGGAGTTACTCACAGGAGATGAGCTATCTCAGCAAGCCCTAGGCAGCCCAAGCAGCTTGGACCCCTCTCTCCCCACCTGTGCATGCTACTGCTTGGTTTGTTTGTTTTGCAGGGTAGCCTTTGAGCATATAACACTTCAGGAGATGAAACTAGGATGGGCACATGGGCCATGTAGGCCAGCAGCACATCTGGTGAACATCTCCCATTAGCCAGCTGAAACCTGCTTGCGCTATTTCCCCTCCACCATTTTCCCTGCTAATACACCTTAAATATGTAAGGGACTAAGTGAGTTCAGGGAGAAAGCAGCACTGTGCTGAGGGAAGGTAGCAGGATGCAAAGGAACACGCACGGATCTTTTACTCACCAAGACCAGCCCCTTTCCTCTTCTGAGGTACCTGAAACAGGTACAGCAGATCTCCTCACAACCTCCCACCTCTACACAAGCACCCACCACACCCAGGGTGAGCCTGGCCACACTAAAGCTTGTCTTGTATCTCCCAGACCAGATCTCAGTCTGCATTGCTGCAAGATGACAGCAATTTTTAATGGCAGGTTGGTGACATCTCCAAGCAAAAAAATTCAAAGGGACCGGAGAAAAGAGAGTCTGGATTCCTGCTTCCAGAGCTTTCTGTGCAACACTGATCACCATTCAGGTGCCTTGTTCCCAGCACTTCTCTGTGCCTTCACACTTCACTGTAGTGGTAGCCAAGCACCCCAGCAGAATCACACCTATCTTCCTCCTTCCACTTCCCTTTCCAGCCTATGCAACAAAAAGGAAACCATAAAAAAAAAAGGAAAGAAAAGGATTAGCTTTTCTCTGCAGGCAGTTACTTGCAAGTTAATGCAGTGAAGCAAACCCTGCTTTGTTGGTTTGTCAGTCAGGTCTGTTTTCCTGCCTCAAGAGCAGGTCAGCCAAAGCAGCTTTCACCAGTGAGGTCCAGCCCTGCAGATAGCAGCAGCCCTTCAACAGTTTACAGAAACAACCCATTAGTTGCTACAGTGAAGCACTTCTTGTCTGACACCAGGGGAAAACTATACTGTGCTGTACACTGGGCACACAAACCAAAAGATCTGAGAGTTCTGGCACTGGCACTCTTAAATTGATAAAGATGCAGAGCACTAATAATGTTTCCCCTGTTATTCAACAGGTGAAAGTGTCTCTGGACCAGCTACCACGTCAGCTAGCTCCACCTCCCTGAAGCATACACACACATGCTGAGTTCATAGTGAGATGAGAACTCTTTGCCACAACTCTCCCAGGCTTGGAATCACAAGTTAGCGCCCGTAAATCATCCTGTCTTCATCATCTCCAGTACTCTCTGCCCTCAACTCTGTCCCAAACAGCTTCCACTGCCTGAAGAACAAAACCCTCAGACTAATCCCTAAAAACCCATAAAGGATCAAGAAAACTCATCAAAGGGCAACAGAAAAGCAGCAGATACACCTCAATGATGGTTTACTAATAACTTCCATGAGCAGATGACACCTGTTCAATGAGGGACAGAAAGAGATGTGATTTATCTTGAGCCTTCTTTCTCACCAATTTGCAGAGACCACCAGCAGCAGCCAAATGCAGTAGAAAACAGCCTTCTCCTTTCCTTTGTGGGTCCTTCATCACTCTTTGCACTCAAATACCTTCCAAAAGCCAGGCAGCTGATCCTCAGCACTTCAGAGATTGGTCCTTGTTATACGCTATGAAGGTTAGCGAGCAAGTCTAAGCATAGAAGTCCACACCACCTCCTCACCATGCTCTGGCCCTCCAGGAGTAGCTGTTTCACTCCCAGGCCTTCTTCAGTAGGTCAGGTAGATAGCTGTGCAGATGGTAGGAGTTTTGCTGTTTCCAGTATTCAACAGCTTGGGTTGTTGGCACAGAGAGTATCAGAGTTCAGTCCCAGTGATGGGTGGCACCAGCAGAAACAACTCTGGACCACTGGAGCTCTGTGAATTAGAGTCACTAATATGACAGGTTTGTGAATCACAGTCATCCAGGTTTCCTGGAAAGATCAGTCTAGAGCCAGAGCTCTCAGCTTCAGCACCTTAACCACAAACCACGTGAGCCAACACAGCATCTATAGATACACAGGTAGGCCTCTGGTGCCGAGCAGGACATTCACAGATACTCCTACTTCCTCCCACTTGCCTTAAACATCTAAACAGGCTGAAATGGATTCATGACCTTCAATCCTACGTTCTTCAGAAACAAGACTTTGAAAAATTACTTTAAAAATAAGCTATTTGTTTGGATGTGTCACACTTCACTCTTTTCACTTCCATGCTGGAAATCCAGCCATGAGCACTGCTGCTGTGCTATCTCCAGAAAACAGGAGTCTTCTAGCCTGGAAGCCAAGTGAATGACCAAGAAGTGGCAGAAACAAGCTGGTTTAAGTTGTTTGGTGGGGTTCCTTTTTCTTTTCAAAAGCAGCTTAAGGCTCTATTCCTCCTCATTCCAGCAATATGAAGACAAAATAAGATCACTCACGGCAAAGCCCAGATGTTTATTTTCCAGATTATCCATGGGATGCTGCTGTCACCAAGTTACAGCCATACACAGCCTCCCAAGACATAGTGATTATTTGTGTGGCCATAGATTTCCCTGAGACTTTGCTGATAGCTGGAGTTCAAAAAGGAGTCTGCATCTGCCTTCCCTGTACCCTGCCCATTTGCTGTAGGTCTTGGCCAGCCAATACACGTGAACTAAACTCCAAAAGCTGGGACGGAGCAGTTACACACTTTTCTCCACATCCTCGGTTTCTGGTGACTCTGATTCACTAGAATTGATTTACACAAACATGCAAATTCTAGGTAATTGCTGAATTCAGAACATCTGCCAAAAACAGAGATGTACAAAATTGAGGACATTCTCATTGGCTCTGGAAACCTCACCTGTGAGCTGTGATCATCCATCAGAGAGCCACTGCACGTAAGCAGGTGACTATTCAGAAATTGAGCAGGGCTCTAAACCAGTATTTTAGCCCCAATAACTACTTGTAACAAGCCAGGTGGAAAGCAGATACTTCTCTTTTAGAAAAGTGGGAAGAGCACCATTCACTTCAAAACACTGGGATATTTGGGCTGAGTATCAAAGCAGAGAAACAACATTCATTTAAAAACAATTGCCCAGAGTGCTGCACCTGCAGCAGTTTGGAGAGCACAGCAAAAACAGAGGGAAGAGTTGAGCTGTTGTCTTTTCCAGGTGCTTTGCAACAGCAGCTGAGGTACCCGGGGGACACAGTAGCTTATGCCAAGAAGGGAAAGGTTTGGTCAAGCAACATCAATAACGTACATAGGGAGAAGCATAGATCCCTGGCAAAGTTATTCTTCATTGAGTTACCCTACTTCAAGGCTATCCCTGCTTAGCCAAGGCTACTAATTCCTGCAGGGAGATGTGGGATTGGCTTGAGGAATTTTGAGGCATCACCTCCAAGTGAAATGGCTCTGAGATGTTGTTGTGATTGTCAGGAGAACGGCCTCCCTTGGCTTCCTCAGTGCAGCTGAAGGGGCTCAAGGCAGTAGGGGGGAATGACACCAACGATGGTTTGAGACTGTGGTGGGGGGGAAGAGACAGAAGAGGGAGTTTTGCCTTCTTTTCTTCTGCTTTCTCTGAATTGGCCCACACACGCTTTAAACGGTCCAATAAAAAAGATACAATTTCTTTACCTTTCCAGCTCTGGGACCCTGTGAGTTTTTGTTGTTCGGGTTCCCGTAAGGTTAAGTTCAGAGGATAAACTGACACGCTGGGCTATGGGAAAAAGCCAGTTTCTTCAAATAAAGCCACAACGGTGCAAAAGAGACCCTGCTGGGGCTTTTATTTGGGAAAACAAACAGAAATGGCACCAAGCCCTTCTGCTTTACGAACCAATTTAACTATAAAACCAATGTTCTCCCTCTCGGGGGTGAAGAGGGGAGAGAGACAGGACATGACAATAGTCCAAAACCTTGAGGGGGGGAAAAAAAAAAAAAAAGAAGAAGATAGGACAAAAAAAGTTGTCTGTCCCCTTTTCTTTCTTGTCCATGGCTCCTTTTCTTAGCACACGTGTGTTCTTGTAAAAACGATTAGATTGCAATTTGTATAACATGGTGACCCCCAAATTCAGACATTTAACCCCTTTTCTCTGCAAAGAATGTCAAGAATGTCTTCTCTGTCTTTCTTTCCAACGGGAGGAGTAGGGGGGAATTCTCTCAAACTGTGATTTCATGAAGGAAGAGAAAAAGAGGGAGGCGAGGAAAAGAAGCAGAGGATTCTCAAAGCCTCTCGCCTTTCGCCCCACTTGTGTGGGAACAGGCGGCCGCATCGCTCCCTTTCTGGGCAGAGCTCTGCAGGTCTCCTTTAGTGGGGACACACACAAAAATTGGAGAGTCCAAATCAAAACAAAGCCATCTGTTTAAATGAGCTACCATTAGCCAGTGGCAGAGGGGGTTCCTCATTCACTCCTTCCCATTCTTCTCTCTTGCCTCTGTTGATTCTCTCTCAACCCAGGGAAAAATAAAGATTGCTTTTGCTTTGGCTCAGAGGGATGAAACTGATTGATGCGCTTGGAGTGTCCGGCCCCCACCCACGCTCTCTGATTGTCTGGGGCCTTGTAAAGTTGTCATAAATACGCCTGAACAGGAGTGCAAAGGCCACAGCATGCCCTGGACATGCACACATCCAAAGGGCAGGAGCTGGCTTCATGCTCATCTGCAGTGAGACAGGGCCAAGGCTGCCCTGGGGAGGAAAGGATTTAGGATAAGCACCTGTAAGTTCTTCCTCTTACAGCTGTTTTAAGTTTAGGTTAAGATGCATCAGAGCCTTCTTAAAAAGAAAACAGAAGATGCTTAGTGTATGTGAGAGGGTTCAGAAAGACAATATCCAAAAAACTCTGCCAGAAACGTTTAAGAAATCGTAAGACCCCAAATGACTTTGAGAACACATGCACACCACAGAAAATACATTGCACAGATGAAACTGAACCTATCCATTACAGCCAAGAGACAGCTCTGAACATAACAGAGTCTGCTAAAAGGAACAGCCAGACAAGAGACCACCACTTAAGATGCTCCCTACCACAACAAGCTTTCTCCAGCACTGGCTCAAGTAGTTGGCCATAGGCCTGGTGTCCTGTCTCCAATGACATCCAAGACCTCAGAGCAAGGGAATCAAATCCTACAGTTCACACAGAAAGAGCTGCAGAACTGGGAGTGGGAATTCCCTTTCAGCCTTTTGAAGTGATTAATTTATGCCTGAATTACTATGTTTATATCTGGTCTTGCTGCCCAAGTCACAAGTGGTATTGTCAGCTCCACAAATAATGCTTTTCCCTCTGCCTGGATCTACATCCATCTCCATCCTACTCCATCTCCATCCTTACTGCAGAAGGAATGGTTCCCAAGGATCAAATTAAGAATCTAAAGACAGACATTATGCTAAACTGATTGAATACGAACAGGCCAAGAAAGGGCTTGCCTGAAGACGAGAATCCCCCTATGAAGGGATTCCCCAGTCTGTCACTTCAGCGACCCTTTTTCCTTTGAATTTCAGGAGGAAGCCATGGCATTTGCATTCCTGATAAACCAAAGGACATTTCAATGGGAATATCCAGAAGTGATGCTTTAAAAAGAGTAACCAAAGCCACTGGTGGATGGGATGCTCAGACAGCACAGCAACAAACAAGGAGAGCCTCAGGAAAAGGAAACGAGCAGCATGAGGAAGTGCAGCTACCTGTGGATCATCTCATTGCAATGAGGGGGAGCAGTAGAAGACACACGTTTGCATTCACTTACCAAATGTAAGCACAGACCAGAAAGCTGTTTGGCTCACTGTTAGACAAGTTCTGGATTAGTTACTGCAATTTAAAACATGTTAGCCAAGATAGAGATGCTGAGAAAGACACTCAAGCCTGAATGGAGTAGGGAGCCTCTCTCCCACAAAGCCTGGAGTGTTTCTTTGGCAAAAGAAAGGATATTTAGCATGATGAAACTGTAGAAAAGAAGAGTAGGAGATTCTGCATCTGCAACATGGTATTATGATTCTTCTGCCTCTCAAATCCCACAAAACTATTATCAGTGCCAGGACAATATTTGCTATTGCTTGTCTTCCCTGTTACCAGAGATAGCCACCCACTTCTCTGTGACTGGGTAAATCCAGTTTAAATGCCTGGGTGAAACAGACTTCCCACACTTCTTGGAGTCAGTTATTTTGCTTGCCATCTAGCATCTCCAGTTCTGAATCCGTTTGCTCCCTTTATCCAACAAGCTCCTTTTGTTATTAAATTAGAAGGTCTCAACCTTGTTTAAGCCTTAGAGACAACAATTTCTACAGACCTTGTTTTAGAATACAAGACTAAGAAGTCTGCTTGTGCATCTCAGGCCAAGCTTCTACCTTACCAGCTTCTGTTGCAAACATTTAACAAGCTTTATAACCAAGAACTAGATCTGCAGATTCTCATTTCATTTCTCTACTTCCACATATAAAAGAAACTCTGAGTGTGACAGGATGCAAAGCCAAGAACGGCTGGGTTTAAACAGGGATGCATCAGTAGTGATCAGTTTAATCTGGGTGTTCAGTGCTGCAACTGTCGGGTTACACTTGCTGTAAGAACAGCACAGGGAGCCCAAGTTTTAAAGGTCTCCCTTTTTGTTGGCAATTGCTCCCATTCACTCACTCAATGACTCAAAAGAGTCACCAAAGTGGATGCAGATCAACATATGCTGAAATTTGAAAGATGGCGACTAATCTTTGCCTGCCACAGCACACAGACAGAGGTAACTTACCAAGGGGCCCTGGGAAGCACACACCCCAAACCAAGCAGCAAGTTAGCGAACTTCAGCCAGCTGCCTATGACAGTAACGCTCATCCTGAGTCTCACAGGGCAAGCACAATGCAATAGCACTAGAGGCAAATCCAGATTACTAACCAGCTGCCTGGCTACCCCAAATGACTCCTCTCCACCACCAGCCACACACCTGAATCTCCCTTCTCCTCTACTCCCGAGCCACTCTCATGAATCCTCTACCTCCCACCTCCCCAAAATGTGCAGACATCAAAGGCACCTGCCTTGAACACCTGAAGAGCAGAGGGGCCTGCCGGTCAAAAAATGCAACTCTGTATCTTCCCCTTCTATGCACTCTATTTTTTACCCACTCCCCCCCCACCAATCTCTTTGAAAAAGGTGGCAGAGATAAATGGAGAACAAAGAAACAAGAAAAAGCCACAGCTTTGACCAACACCCTGCCTTTTACTTAAGGGGGAAGGAACTCTTCCGAAAGAGGAGGAAAAAAAATGTGCTCAGACACAATGGCTCAAAAGGCCAGGCAGCAAACCGGGCCACTTTGTACTGCTAACAAGGGAAACCTAATTACAGGAAGAGGGCAAAGAGGGACAGATAAAAGGGATACAAAATTTCAACATCTGTTGCCATAAAGGGATAAGAAGTGGGGAAACGCAAAGTGTCAGTTTGGTGTCAGTGACGGCGTAAAGCCACTTTCAAAGGGCTCAGGAGTGGGAGAAAAATCGAACAAGAAATTAGAGGGTTCTTCAAAAAAAATAAGCAACCCCCCAAAAAAAACACCCCACTCTGCCAAAAATGCTTTCAAAACAGGGGAGGAGATGGACAAAGACTGGATATTTAAAAGGCAGATGATCTGGAGTGGCTTGCAGGGCACGGCTAACTTTGGCTGCTTTCACAACAGCTCTCGTGTCCTGCATCTGTCACGTGGTGTCACAAGTAAGGACAACGTAGGACTTGTGCATTCTAAGTGTTTAGAGCATGAGGACTACCATGCCATATAAATCACAGGTCTACACTTCAAACAGCAGGCTTGGCAGAATTGCTCCAAGAGTTGCTGCAAAGCAACCTCTGAAGTATCCTACCTTATGGAGCAGCATCCTTGAGGCAGGGCCATCTGTCACCTAAAGATACACAGCCCATCACGATAGGCTGGGGAGCAACAGCGCTCTGCAGGCAAAAGACAAATGCTGGCCTTGGAACTGTTCCCAGTGGTGCATCAGCCTCATCTCTCAAGATGGTTAAACTCCCAAAGGAGATAGGCGGTGGGAAGAAAAGGAAAGAGGAACAGGATCTGAAGGAAGTTTCCTTTTCTCTTGCTTGCCACTAAACGGCTCTTCTGCCAAGTCACACATGAGCACTGGCAGATGAGAGAGGAACTTCTGAGCAGAGAAAAGCAAAAGGGAGCAGAGGTACCTGATTTGCAAGAGGAGGCAGCTGCTACCAAAGTTATTCACAGCCCTCCCCCCTCAACTTCCCTCAATCCTCAGTGGCAATAAGTACAACTTCCCCAATTTAAAAGCTATCAAACAGCACAGTGTAGCATTTGTGGGATGAGGCACATCCTCCAGAGGTGCAGCTAGCATAAGCATTCTTCAAAAGCATAAGAAAAAAAACTCTCCTGCTTATTACAGGAGAAAGGGCCAGGTGTAGCAGCAGCTGGAATTTCAGCCATCAGAGACAGTGTCTTGGCATCACACGGTCATTCCCCTGCTTTAGACCCCCCTTAACAATTGCTTGTTGCTGCCTGTTGGGGCTTTGATCCAACACCATCATCTCAGCAGAGTCAGAAATGAAAGACAGTTGGGGGAGTGGGGGTGGGATGCAGTAAGAGGCGTTGCCTTTCCCCACAAAAAATGTCCTCCCTGCCAAACACACCCCAGCCCTGTTTTCAAAGCCCAGAACATATTTCCAGGTGAAAACATTATCCACTTCCTCTCAGAGGGATGAGAATGGCTGCCCCAGGGTCAGGGAACAGCGAAGATCACAAATATGAAAACATACCATGACCAACAGCTACAAGCACCAGCCAAGGACTTATCTGGCCTGGAACTAAGAAGATCAGTACACAAAAGGTTATTTAAGCTTTAAATCCTTTTGTAGCATGTTCCATCTCTCAGCTGTTGGGGGAAAAGACCACCTACCCCAAGGGAAGGGAATGCCACAGAAACTGCTCCAGTGACACACACACACATGCCCATGCAGGAAAAAAAAAGACCAGTTAACTGAACTAAACTGGTCTTGGACAGCACTAAACACTGAAGTGGTGCTAAGGATCCTGCAATTTAAAAAGAAATGTTTTGAGCATGGCTCTACTCTGCCTCTTTGTGTTTGACAGAGAAGTTGCCTGGAATCTACTCTTAGAGATAACATCCTTGCCATATCCAGTGTCTGCAGGTCAGACTCTGGTTGTTTGTGGCCACAAGGAAGAGGTAAGCAGCAAACTTGGGAGGTCTGTCTCTGCCTGCCAGGTGTTACCAGGAGACAACAGGCACAGGAGGACCTTTCAGTCTTGGTCAGCTCTAAGATTTTGGAGTTTTCATGCCATGCTCCCACTTCTGGAATCTGGCCAGGGAGACAATATGCACAAGACTCAAAGGAAGAAAGCATTTCCCTTATGAGATCACTTCTGACAACCACTAGTGCCTTTGAAAATGAAACCAAAGCTCTGTTGAGAAGAAGACCAGTTTATGGAGAAGACCTGGAAGGACAGCTCTGTACTTCCTCACCATGAACAATCACATCAAGTTTCACGTGCTAGTTTCACAGCCATGCTCCTTGCTCAGCCTTCTGCCCTGCACATGCTGATGACGCTCCCTGCTCACACACAGGTTCCTAGAGAGGAAAAGTCCCAGTTGCAAGAAAGGCCCAGTGTCCTAGGTTGTCTTGCCTTTTTATTTGTCTGTCACTCAAGCTTTGACGTTATTGAAAGATCAGACTCTGTTGTGCCTGTTCATTACCTTAATCCTATTTTCTATACAGCTTTATTATCTCCTCAGGCTTCCTTGGGAAAGGTTGTCAGAGAGGCTGGGGCAGGGGGAGAGGGTTGCTATCTCCTCACCCCTGTCAGATGCCTCTATTCAAGAACAGCTGGAAGACTTGATGGACAGAGGGGCATCCCAGCACAGCCTGCATCCTTCCGGGATGCTCCAAAAGGCACCACTGAGCTCAGTCACTGAGAAACGTACACCTTAGCTGAATGCACTGGAGCTGTCCTTCCCGCTCTAGTTTGTCCTTTGGAAGATGCAAAGTCTTTATTTTTGAGGAAACCAAACCATTTTATACTCATATTTGATGGGAGTTGTCTCAGACAATCTAAACTACAAAGAGAAGGCAACTGGCCTCACATCAGCCCTGTATCCACACCAACCCTTCTCAACATATTTTCCCCAAATACAGCTCTGCTGATACCCTTGAGGCCCCTTCTGCCATTGCCCCTCACCCTCCCCCCTCTCAGCGCCCACCAGTTCACCTCAATCCTGACAGCATAATCTGTGCTGTGGATAATCTGTGCTGTGCCACTCCTACCCTGAGCATACCAGTCCTGGAAAGTTGAGCTGCCGTTCAATAATCCTGCCAAATATTTGCTATCTGTCCATCACTACACAAAGACCCTCAGGCTGAGAGATTCAAATTTGTAAGCAGTTGAGTCACATCAGGATTTGAGTCCAACATTTCCCCAATTGCTAAGGTCAGCACCTTCACCAAACAGGAACTACTCCATTTCCCCAAATCACAGGCCACAGCAATTAACCTCCTCAATGCTTAAGACAGAGAGAAGACAACGTGCCTAAGTCATTTCTGTGGATAACCTGCTGCCACCCCTCAGGCTTCTGAGCAACACAGACAAGTGGGTGAATGGGGGGATGCAGATCACCTTCCTCACTCTACTGGCTCAGGCTGAAGCATCAACTGAGGCAGATGAAAAGAAAGATAGAATGGGCATATTCTGACAGTATATGGGTAGTGGGATGAAATCAGGATGGTTGTGCCATCAAGTAGAAAAGCTGAGAAGAAAACTTGAGCAACTCTTTGTTTAACCAGAACCACTCCCCACATACATCTTTCCACATGTTTGTTCCACTCCCAACTCCATCTCACATCTCATGTTTAAACAGCCCTTGCCTACATACACTAAAGAAATGATTTCACAGCATCTCCAATGTTGTATTTCTCATTGTTATTCACTTTCCCCATCAAGTCTCTTCCTGTAAACTGAAAGCTCACTCACCTCTCAAGGTCCCAGATTCTCAGAGGTGAGGTATGTCCACAGCAGGCTGTCCCCGTCACAAATGAGCTGTTTAAAAAGACAAGCACACAAAATACTCTTACTAATCCTCACATTCTGACAAAACAGTGCACGAGCAAGTCAGAGAAAACAGGCTACAAGACAGACTTTGAATTCTAGTTCAAGATTATTTCAAGCACGTTCCACTGTATTTGACAATGGGCAGGCAGTAGCCTGGGAAGAGGTACTGTGGAGCTCTGCAGATGCAGCAGGTTACAAGCACAGAGATTGGCAGGACATAAAGATGTATTTGCATATGCAAAGGGAAAGCCTAAAAACAGGAGCAGCTGTAAATTAAAATGACATTTTCCAAACAGTTAGCACAGTACTCAGCACATCTCATACACAATGCTGTCAGCTGCAGAAAGACCCCATGGAAAATTCCCTGGTACTCCTTGCTTCGTGTCTCCCTTCTGTTTGCTGGCAACTTCCAAGCACAACCATGAATTGGCAGCATCACAAGCCTGACAAATCCCACAACAGCTAACTCCAGGCTAGTCTGCCCAAAGCAGGGCCAGTTCAAAGCTGGATCAGGTTTGTCCTCCTGAATGTTGAAGCACTCTCTAATAAGAGGCAGCAGAGCTCTCCTGCAGCAATATTTGGCTCAGTTCACACTCTCCAGCAGGGTCCACTCCAAAGTCCTCTTTGGCAATGCCACATCTTTGCTGTACATGCTAGTTCCAGAGGTCTCCTGACAGCTGCTGGCCTCAAACTGCTTGATAAGACAGGAACAAATCCTTAAAATGAAGCACCAGGAACATGGGCGCTGTGGCTTTCCACACCACAGCCCTCGTTTTGTGCCAGCTTCCTCTCCTCAGTCCAAAGAAGAGAAAGCAATTCATGCAAATATCTCTAAGCTAGCTATAAATGACCTCTCACAAAGCCACATTAATTGCAGTTACCGAGAATAAAATGCCAAAACTATATTTAAGTCATTGCAACCAGGATAGCATGAGTGCAGGAAACAGAGCCTGCTTTAAATACAAGCTAGCTCCATGCTTTGCCTAAACATCTTCTGCAGCATAACACGGGGCTGGCAGCTGAAAGAGGAAAGCAAAATAAGGAAGTAATGTCATGTCCGTAAAAATAGTAGTTTTCAAACATTTCTTTGATTCTCTACCACATTCTTCTTTGGGAAGTCAGAAAATGTCTTCAAGGCTGTACTGCATCAGGAAGGGATTTTTGCAGCAGCCTTGCCTTTGGTGTGAGGCTGGTGTTCCAAGGCACCCAGCAGCAAAGTGGTGAACCTGCACTCCATCAAAGTCAGAGAAGAGCCACCGGGATGCAGGGCCAGAACTCCAAATCCTAGCTCTGAGCAATCGATCTCTCTAAATCATAAGGCCAAAGCAGCACTGCCAATACACTCTGCAAGAGGCAAGCAGTTAACATCAAGTCACCTCAAAGAGCTACAGGAACCAAGAAAAAGCTACAGCTATGAAGGCTCTTTTTTTCCTGGCTTTATCCCTGCTACCCAAACTCACATATCTGGAGATGTCCACAAGTCCTGTGACCCTTAGATGCCCGTGAGGGCTAGATAAAGCCTGCAGCACCAGAGCTCTTGCAAAGTCTCTCCAACTAGGCTGTCTTACATGCAAGATCCCAGGTTCACTGGCAGTGCACATGCAATTGTGTAATGCACCTGTAGCACAGGGCTCTCTCTACAGATGATGCAGGGTGCAAATTATTTTTCTCCACGAGAGTCTGAGAGTCTAAGGAAAAGCCAATTTTTGTTACTGTGCAGCAGCTGCAAGGAGCAATTAAGAAAGTGTGCAGTGTTTCATATTGGGAAACAGGGTTTCTGATCAATACCTGTCTACCTTCCACTATAGTGCAGGACAAGAGAGAACATTTCCCTTTTTCCAATGCCTCCTATCTCAGAGGAAAACAAGCAAAAAGCACCCACTCTGACAGTTCACCAGTCAAACCCCATATCTGGAAAGCAGCACTTTGGTCAGGGAGTCCCTGAGCTACAAAGCTAGGTGTTAGGTTCTGTCCCTCCCTCCCCAAGCATAATCCATTAATAACTGCTAAAGCCAATTACCGTGGTTAGAAACATAATAGCAGTCAGGGAGTCAGTCAAGCAGGCAATTGGGTGCTTAAGATTTTTCTTTTGGGGGACAAACTGACTCTACCCCAGCAGAGAACACCCTCACAAGGGAGACAGTTCCCTTTGTGCAGAAGGTATGCACAAGGCTTTGATGATTGCTACAGGTCTAAATTAGCATGGAGGCACACCAACAGGAAGAAAAAGGTGGGAGGAACAGCAAGGTCTAATCCCTGCTCATGCTGTCAGTTCTGGACTTCAGCTTTCCCTCCTCAGTCTTCACCCCCTATCCTTCAAAACCAAAAAAAAAAAAAAAAAAAAAAAGAAAAAGAAAAAGAAAAAAAGCATTAGATGAGGAGCTTTCTCTCCAATATCCCATAGAGGCCTCAGGGCCACAAACAAGTCTCCTCTGAGTAAAGCTGACTCCATTCAGTCAATAGGAATTTTGTCTCATACTTCAGGAGGATCAGGTTTGCAGGCCTTATCTTTAATAGGTTGGAGTCCATTAGCAAGCAAAGATAAGACTTCTCCCAGAAAAGCAAGGCACCTTCACTGTCAGGATTAGAGAGCAGCATTCACAAGACATGCACAAGAAGTGGTACCAACGAGAAATTGGCAAAGCCTGGGAGCAAATAGACCTGGAAGCCTGGATTCCCTGGGGATGATACAGGGCCTCTCATCCTGAGTCTGGTCTGCAGACACACCTCCAACCCCCACAGCTCTCGTAACTGGGAACCTCACAGAAGTGACAGCTTCACTCCAAGCAAAAGGGCAAAACAAGCCAGCTTTAGTAGGTCTAAAACAACACATAGATCAGAGCTAAGCATGTAAAGCTTGTCTCCAAAACTTCTGAAACATCCTTCAGCAGAATCAAAACCTTCTATCAGGTTTGCTTCTTACAGTTTACCCTCACTCAACAAGACTTTTTGTCTTAGGAATCACAAAGCACACATCAAAAACCTCATCTGAAGTATATATGATACTACTGACATGCAGACACTGACCAGATGCATCTACATGCTACAGAAAACCAGATGTCCAAGCTTCAGATGGCCTCAGAGATGCCAAGTTCCTTCCTCACTAAGCTGTTCTTTGCCTTGCCAAAGCTGTTGGCTACCATGACTACAAACTGGCCACCCAAAGGCTCCTCCAATGGGAAAATGAACACTGTTGCAGGGCTTCCATAACGGGGCACATTGTCTTCACAGAGATCTCCCAGCAGGTAAAACTAAGCAAGACAATGTTGAATTTCCACCTCTGCTGCATCAGGAAGGTGAGGATTTTGGAGAGCATTGACACACACGTACTTCACACACAGCATGCAAGTCTGTTTTACATGGAAAGCGTAGCAGTGCTTCATGTGTGTGTCCTGTGATGTGTACAACTCTACGCTCCAATAAATCATTGTTTCAGATCTACTTGAATTACTGACCCCCTGGGCTATACGTTTTGAAGCTATAAACTAAAACCTGTGGTAGATAAGCCACATCTGCTTTTGGCATTGGCATATTAAAACATGTACTTCTCAGAGTCACAGTTAAACCATTTCTATTTGATTAGGCTTCTGGTTCTTTCAAGCAAGTCTAAAGAGCAATGCTCCTAATGCAGAACTGCATTGGAATTCATATTTCCTTTAGTGAAATGGAGTAAAATATAATTGTAGCTATTTTGAACAACCTCAGTGTTGACATTAGGTGACTTACTGGCTATTTATTGACCTTTTAAAATAGTTTTTCAATTTTTCTGTAGGATTTCAGTGTTGTGTATCTATTCAGTAGTTTGCACACAGAATTAAACTTACCCAACTTATTCTTTCATACATTCCTGTTTCTCATTCTTCTCAGAATCAAACCCATTTTTGACATTTATTTTTGTGAAGAAGTCAGCAACAGGAATATTTAGTCATTATTAATGTCTCATAAAATAAGACTTTTTGGGAAACAAAGCATGACACTAGTCCTTGCAGAGAAATTAACTTGTCTGTTATGACGCGTGTATCTCTAAAATCACTTTCTATCCAAGCATGATGCCCACATTCTACAATGCATTCTTTCAGTTCCTTTTCTCTAGGACATTTTATTGTGAGACTGGTGTTCTTAAATTTATCCACATCATGTTTTTATGACTTACAGCCAGTGTTGTTGTTACACAACTGGCAGCTTTTATCACCTCAGAGGCTACGGTGTCTATTTTTGGGACATGGTTTAGTGGTGGTTGTGTCAGTGCTGAGTTAATGGTTGGACTCAAAAGTCTTTTCCAGCCTAAACGATTCTGTGGGTCTATGTTTCTGTTATCCAAAGCAAGGCATTTTCCAATTTGTTTGATATTTTGATGTTCTTTCCCATTTGAAACTCTCTACTGAAACAGAGGAGAGTAAAGGCAGTAGAGGGGGAAAGAAAAATGCTTCTCTCCAAGTCAGACTTCTCTCTGTTACAGAAGGGACATTTCATTAGGTATCATCCCCCCCCGCAACAGAAGCTGGGCCAGGGGATGAGAGAGAACACACATCCTGGCAGTGGTGTTGGAAGAAACACAACAAGTTCTCTTCGTCTGACTGATTTGTGGGTATTGAAGATCCCATGGCATTGCTGGCAACAGCAGTAGCACTCTGGCTACAGTCCAGCTGCAGCGATCCCACGTCTGCTCCCAAGGTGCCAACTACACAGTTTCAGCATCTCCACCCTGGACAGAACACTGCCACATGCAGATGAACTAGAGGCAAAGAGCTAGCTGCCCATCAGTCCTTTAGGAAAGATGCTGGTCTCAGCTCAAGAGACACAAATCCCATTGTGCAATACATACCCTCCCCACTGTCAACGCAGCCCTCAGAAGGCACTGCCTGAGCTGGGAATCCTGCAGCACAAAGTCATTGAAGGATGTTGGATGAAACAGATCCTTTCCAACCCCTTCTCTCTAAACTTCCTCCATGCCCCAGCCCTGTGCCCTTCCCCTGTACTGTAAACAGATTGCTTCTCAAGTCCTATTCTGCTCTTCGGGCATTTCAAATCCAGAATTGGTTTGACACGTGCAAGAGCCTGTTCCTTCCTCCTCGTGCACTCCCCTGCCCCCTGGAATTGGACATCGTTGTTCCATTTTGGAGACTATTATACACGGAGACTCATTGGACCAAGAAACAAAGCAGTTATTACTTGCCAGAGCCAGAGTCCTGCAGCTGGGAATGTGGAAAGCGGGGGAAGAGGAGGGGGAGCATCAAAGAGACAGGACAGAGAGGCTGGTAGCAGAGTTAAAACAGCAATCAACAGAAAGAACAGTTGAATGGTGAGAAATATCTTTTTCATAAAAGTCTCAGGTGAGAATAGACAAGAAGGAGAAGAGAAAGCAAGTCCACAAGGGAGAGTTGGAGAAGAGAGAAAGCAGTGGGTGCCGACAGTGCTGCGGGTTAAACACACGGGTCTGTGGGTTTGTGTAGCCTTTGATTCAGCACTGACACGCTTTGGCAAGGGAGGCCACCGGAGCTGTCAAATCCTTCACCAATGTGCCCATCAATTGCATTCAGCTCTCCCCGACCCGCACTGGCATTTTAATTACTGTTGGGTAAACTAATTTGTACAAATGAAGGCAACTCTGCCTAATAGAATATGCAAGCTCTCTGACCTCTGACAGGCGATGACACAAGATACAAAGGAGGCAGAGGAAGGCTTTTTATCAGAGCCTTATTACTCTCTATTACTCCAATTAGTTAAGCTCCAGTGCCCCTAATTGGGGGAAAAAATTGCAATTAAATCAATTTTTGATGGGCTGAAAGTGGGTTACCGAACCGCCCTGCCTGTGAAACACTGATATTATAGCAGCAAAGGTCAAAGTCTTTGTCGGCACCTGTGAGGCCCCCACCTCCCCTCTCTAAGCCCCTCTGTGCCCCCTCCCCCCCCAAAACACACACACACAGCTCGCCAAGGCGAATCATTAGAACATGTCATGTCTTATCGCGGCCGCCACCATCCTGCTAACCTCCTCGGTTGACATCATTATGGAAAGTAACTCTTCCAGCATGAATACAGTGCTAAGGTCACACAAACTTGCTGGAGCCCCTGCTGAAGAGTCCAGGAGGCTGGGGAGCAGATGCAACAGTAGCAATGTTATGAAAGGGAAAGGAAGGGGTCAGAAACACAGTGTGGGCAGTTCAGCACCTCCAACACGAGGCTTCTCCAGGGGAGCAGATACACAGAAAAGGAGGGAGACTGAGCACAGGGAAGCAGCTGCTCCTTCCCCAGAGGCATTGAATTTGCAGGAAGAAAAAAAAAGCACATCAGTTTACTATTTCCTTCTCCAGGAGAAAGCAGGCACCACAAATGTGCAGTAAGTCCCACCTGACTTTTTAGACTCTGGCAATGCTGCACAAAGGCAACATTTGGGTGGTCATGTAAGGCTAGTGTTGCCCCTTCATTGCTCCAGATCTCACTGTCTTTAGCTCTGCTTTGTGCCTCTTGCAGGATGACCAGAGAACTGAACCAAGCACCTTCAGTACCTCAGAAGGCAGCCAAGGACAGCTGGGTTATATGCTAACAACTCAGGAACCACAAACTGAACAAAAATCGCCAGGTAAGGCAGTTGCAACAGAAGTCCAGCCACTGTTAACAGGCCAAAATGACAACTCCCCAAAACATGGAGTGGAAGGCTATCTAGAACATAAGGTTGGAAAAGCTGAAAAAGCCCATGGCATGTAACTGTCTCAAACCTGAAATTAGTGCAAGTTGCGTTCAATTTACCACAGCTCTACAATAGCCCTCTAGCTTTTGTCTCCAGACTATGTCTTCCATACTCCTCAGTCCCCAAGAGCCTTTCTGTCCTACTAGTCCTGCATGCCACGCTCCTCTTGCATCCTTGCCATTCAGTCCTTCAGCTCCAGACCTTCAGTGCAAGGAAAAGAAGACAAGGTCCACCAAACTGACATGAACACTGTTTTTATCTGTGCTGCTGGCTGCTGTTCTAGGCTCGAGGGTACCCAAGCTGCATTATGTTAAAGCCTGATTTCAAGAGTCTACTGGCAGTCTCCTCAGCTATTACTCCAGACCCAGCACAGAAAACAGCTTCTAGAGTGCTCTGGAGCCAAGCTTATATTTAGGTCCATATGCTGGCATGTAAAATAGTTTTATATTTGGACTCAATAACAGGACTGAGCTTACCTGAGCGAACAGAGACCCACTGCAGCAGAGCCTCATCTTTGTTCAGCAGTGTTATTACATTGCCAAAGAGAATCAGTCATTTCAGACAAGCAACCAGGCTTGTTCCACAAGGAGACAGGAAAGCACTGGCACTTCTGCTGCTTCCTTGAGCCCTGTGAGCATCCTGCAGTGTCCCTCAAGACATCAGAGAGCTCAGGACAGAACTGTGGTCTTGATAGGCATCATAAACTGCACACAGAGAAGCTACAGAAGAGCTCTGCTGCTCCCCACCAGAGATTCAGCAGAGGGAGAAAACAAAACGTGTAGAGGCCTGCAGGAATGCCGCAACATTGCAAACCACTGCTGCTCCAAGAGGAGCTGCCCTGCTCTGGCAGAGAGCACTAGTGACACAGGCATGACAGATAGAATAAGAACTCACTCACATACTGCCTCAAGCACACCACTTGAAAGGGGTCCCCAGAAAGAAGTATTGTGGACTGAAGGACACTGTAGAGGTGCTGGGTTGAAAGGGTGAAGGCTCACATTTGTGGTAGCACATTTGATGAAAGAAATGCTCAGGCATTTCTTTAGCACATGCCTCAGGGTAGAAAGAACATCAGCTTCATCTCTCCAACCCTCCACTTTGGCCTCTAACTTCATGTCTTCCTCCAGACTTCAGACACACACAGGCTGGAGAACAGAAAAAGCTTTTAATACCCCTAAAGGCCCAATTCTCAGCATGGGAGATAGATCATCCCTACTCTAGCATGTTGCTTAACACGTACTCAACCTAGACACCTCCATCTTGCTTTCATTGCTTTGCAGTTTGATCCTATATTGTCTGCCCAAGTTACCCCACCACCTTGTTCGCTGCCCTTTCACCAGCCCTGCAGCAGGTAAGTTGTGTGAAAGGGGCTGCCAGACATGGAACATAATCCCCAGTTTCTGGAGCAAAACCAATCTTGATGACATTAACACAGAAATTGGGACATCTCTTTTTTCTATGGTAGCTAGCAACAGGACAAAGGGTAATGGGATGAAGCTGGAACACAAAAAGTTCCACTTAAATATAAGAAAAAACTATTTCACTGTGAGGGTGAGGGAGCCCTGGCACAGGCTGCCCAGAGGGGTTCTGGAGTCTCCTTTCTTGGAGGTTTTCAAGACCCACCTGCACATGTTCCTATGTGAGCTGATCTAGTTGAACCTGCTTCTACAGGGTGGTTTGACTAGATGATCTCTAGAGGTCCCTTCCAACCCTACCATTCTATGAAATTCCAGTCAGGACTGACACATAGACCTCTTCCATACTGCAGCACTGAACAGGAAAAGATCCTTTATTAGAAACTGGTGAGTTCACCCACAGAACAGTCCTGATGTTCTTAGGGTTCCTTGCATCTAAATGCCATCCTCTCCCCAATACTTCACATGACACATGCTTTTAAGAAGAAAACGTCCATGTCAGGACCACACTCAGATTAACCCTATAAAAGTTGATTGAGGCTCCTGGGTGTTCTGTAAAAAGGGATATTCTAACAGTGCTTTTCACAGTGATGCTGTCATGTTTCAGAACCTGTAACAGAATTGTCTTTGTGGCTGCACAAGTATTTCTACTGAGTTAATGCCAGCCCTACTCCTTTATTAAAAGAAAAAGCTTAGTAACCCACATTTAATGGTGTAAAGTACTTATTCACATGGTATATCCCACACTCTTCTTCATCCTTCCTCACTCTCCAGCCTCCAGGTTTGCCAGGCATGGAGTATTTATTCAGGATACAGGACTCTGTATGAGAACTCCTGCATCCCTGGCTCTTTTCAGGTCTAATTTAACCACTAACTGACGCTAAAGTTGTTACAGGAAAAGAGACTCCTCAACCATAGAAGAAATGTAATCCAGTGTGTAACTCAGGCACTGGTCTGAACAACACACACCATGATCAAGGGGACCAAAAGCACATGCCTAAACTGTTTTCCTTGTGCACAGTTACCAGGCCTTTCTGCAAACATAGCTCTCTTTGCAGGCATCCATTGGGGTTACATCTTGAAAGCTGAATCATAAACACAAGTCTGCTGAGAAACCACTTGAGTCTAAAAACTGGACTTTGAAAGAGATACAGTTCTCTATTTCCACCACAGAAAGCCTTTTTTGGGGGGGGAGGGCAAAGAAAAAAAAAAAAGAAGTCTAGGGACTTCCAAGTCAGTCCAACACAAGGCAGTCAAACACCACTACAGCAGTGTTATTTCAGCTTCAGCATATTGGTAACTAGAACAAAACCTCACAGGGCTTTTTTAATCCTCAGAAGCTGTGACATTAAAAGACAAAAAGTCATCCCTAAGGTTAAACTTAGGTTTGACTTTAGGGGTTTTTTTTGTGTTTCATCTTCTTTTTCCAGTGCAGATGAAACAGCCGCAGCTAGAATCTCGACTTAATTACAATACACATTCTCCTTTCTAACATCACTAGAGCAATCTCAGCCTTCTGTAGCAACTTCATCCTAAACTCTAGTCTTGCTCTACTCTCCAGAGCAGCTATTCAAAGACAGACAGGCAAGACTCCTGGTAGGTACCCACCAGACAGCATGCTCTGCCTCCAACTGCTGCATATAACATCTGCAACACAGTACAAAGGAACTGCAAGGTGAGTTCATAAAGTCTCCACCTTGAGCAAATCCACTGGCTTTTTAGAACCAATTAAAAGGAAGGAAAGGGTGAAGCTGCTGGCTGAGCAGTAGAAAAACATAGTCTCTGGATGAGGTACATGCAAAGGTATTAGACATGTACACCATCTGCTCCTGGGATAAGACAGGGCCCTACAGATCACCACACATCTCACGCAGCTCTCTGAAGGCCTGGCACTCAGTTCTTACCCACTTGCACACTCACTTTGAGCTCCCACACCCAGCACTTAACCCCTCCCTACTGGGCTCAACAGTGTCAGCCTTTCTCTGATGCGCCAGACACCCTGAGTCTGACTCTCACCCACTTCCCCAGGTCCAGCAGCCCCCTCGAGCTCAGGGCCCACACACAGCCTTACAAGAAGCTCTGAACTCCAGCCCTTGCTTTCTTAAAGCCTGCCCAGGTGTAAAGCTCCAGCGATTCCTTTTTCTTTGCCATTTTCCCCTCCCTCCTCCCTCTCCCCCTTGCCCCACCAACACTTTCAGGCCACACAGTAAGCTGGGTGGTTGGAGTACCCGAGGACCACGACAGCAGCCGTGCTGTTTCAGGGCCCCTCAACTCAAGACAATTTCTAAGAGCCATTTCTTACCCTTCCCTCGGTGAAATGATTTCTGTTAATTGCCTGGTGGGAATCACTTATAGGTGGGGGAGACTCTCCCCACACACACACCCTGGGTCCTAATTGGCTTATTGTAAGTTTTAACAGGGCTTTCACCTGGAGAAGCTGGTAATTATTCCCTTCATTCCCCTCTTGCTTGTACCTGTAGCTTCACACTTGGGGCCTGCCTGGCTCCACGGGGGGGGACTTTGTTCCCACTAACTACAGGCCCCACACAAATGGGCCCAGCAGCAGGAGAACACAGCAAAGTGGTAATTTTCAGCCCAGCGTAATTAGCCAAGGTTCTTTCAGCCCAAACTGCAGAATGGGGAGGGGGCTGCTGGGGAGGGTGTGCCATGTGGGAATGGCGGGACAGGGGCTGCTCTCAACGGGCAGACAAAGACCTCCCTGAGACGAGCAGGAGAAGGGGGCTGGATGGGACAGTGAGCCTGGCAGAGCCAGGGCACAGGCAGCGGTGGCATACAGGCCAAGGAGGTCAGCTCATGACAAGGATCTTTCCCCTGGCCCGTGCAACAGGGCAGTGCAGGATGCCAAAGAAAAGAGTAAAAGAGAAAAGAGACCAAGTAATACACAGTCAGGACATGTGGAGAGGTGTGACGCATGACAAGTTCTTGAAGGCCTGGTGTAGTCTACTCTCCCAGGGCAGGATTTTCAGTCTGGTACCTTTGCCTTGAGTTTAAGAAATGCACTAGACTTGGGGAAAGGAAACTGGACAGCACAGGTCCTACACAAGATAGCAAGAACTGTGTGAGGACAGAGTGAGAAGCCTTCCCTGTTTTTTCTCAGCAATAAGAATAATTCACCTCCTTTAGCATCTGCCCCAAAAGTCAGGCAAGCAAGCAGAACAGGGGACCAGCAATGAAGACACTAGGTTTTCTTTCTGCTGAGCCATCAGCAAAGCAAAATTGCTTTTCATATTTGGCCCTCACTTATTCTATCTCCTTTCTGCCACAAGCCTTTGGTTCTGCAAAACTTGCATGTGGATTGACCAAAATCCTTGGCTCCCAGAGTATTGCTCCTGTGTCACACCAGACCAGCATCAGTTATCCCACAAGCCAGGAATCAGCAACTATGTCACAACAACTGTGTCCATTCTCAGGACCTGTTAGTATCTACATTTTCTTTAAATTACCACTATTGCCTGTAACTGCATTTTCTTTACGTTACCAACATTGTCTTCAGGATAGAAATCCTTGTCCTGCCTGGTCAGGTTCAGGGCTGTAGACAAGTTAAACCTGCTCAGACAACTTGATGATCACAGCTCCAGTGCAATGGGGTCATTTTAAGCAAAAAAAAAAGTTAAGTTGAATCTTGAAAAAAAGTCATCTTGTGTCCCTTATGACTTCAGCATCTTACACAAATTGTCACAATCTAAAAGCTTATTCTGCAATGAAGTCCAAACGGTAGGCAGGCAAGTGAAAAGATGCCCATTACATTCATCAGAGTGGCATTTACCCAAAAGTGCTGAGTACACCCTAGGAGATGATGCAATCATCATAACTTCCAACAAGGAAAGGACACCCCCAAACTTGGTAAGTAACAAGGAGACAGGCAGCACAACCCCCAGGGCACAGACCTGTAATTTCTGAGCCATGTAAAATACACAACTGTGACCCAGTGCTGTAGCAGGTTGCAAAGTGGAGAAGCTGCCTCATTCCACACCACAATATCCTGGTTTCTCTTCAGGTCATATATGTTTTTCACATTTTACCAAAACCTCCCACAGAAATGCCCATTTTTCACTTTTAACCCAATTTTTTGCAGCCTCACCCAAGCTCCTTTAAATACTTGCCATAGAGAGGAGTTCAGTCAGACACTGTGTGCCTTCAGCTCGAGTCTTTCTTTAAAAGTAACCTGTTACACTTCTGAGCAGAAAATGCTTGCCATGAAATCAACATCAGCATCTGAGATGCAGACAGCAAGAATAAATATAAGCAGACCCAATTGACCAGGCCAGTTTCAAGGCTACACAGAGAAATACAGTGAACACTCCCAGTACCAATAGGAAAAGATAAGTGATGTTGCCTATGCTCATACCTTATCACAAACCTTACAGTGTCCAGGGCTTTTACTTCTACAAGAAGCACACACCCTGCAAGAAGGGGACATGGAGAATTGATTTAAGTAAATACTCCAGCTGTCATTGCTTTGGAGTAAAGTCTAAATACATGCTCACATGTACAAAATGCTTAAAGACTCATGATGCAAAAGAAGAAAACCTCTCCTATATTATAAATATCTCCTTTCTATTTTTTAAGCCCCAGGACTGCCAAGGCCAATCTCAATGTATTTTCAGACGTGACTGGCAGGGTTTTCAGTTAACAAACATTCTTTTAAAAACGCACATATATAATGGCAGCTTATCTAAACTTTTCCATTAGAACATATGACAGAAAATGACTTTTCAATAAGCCAGCAATCCGTGCATGCCAGTGAAGTCAGGGGGATGGGAGAATCCTTTCAGGTCTGCCAGAACAACTAAAACCCAAGAATGTTTCAGTTTAAAAGTAGAGGTGGGAAAGAATCTGTTTTCCTGGTATCACAAGCCATGAATTATTTTTGTGTTACTCCTTTTGCCATACATACACACATATATACCAAATTCAATCTTCCCAACGTAGGAGAATTTTAAACTGAAGTCATCAGGGGAGTGAAAAAAGAAGAGGACTTAAACATGCATATTCCCATCATCTTCCCAAAGGGCAGCAGTTCTTTCTTCACATCATGCAGATGCAGGGGCTGTACTTGTTCACACTTACAGGGGAAACCAGCCCAAACAGTTAAAAACAGAGTGCTTGGTCTTCCTCCTCTGATCTGCAATATTCAAACAATTTCCAAATGAAGTTGTTCAATAGGGGAGAAAGAAATAACGCTCAGAGGGTAGCAAGAAACTAAAACCCAGGGAAGGTGAAAGGGGAGAAGTGTGTATATGCAGCACATGAGGCACAGAGGCGTCCAGGACACTGAGGCATGGAGACACAGGTGCTCTGTGGAGGAGGCAAGCAAAACCTCATCTGTGCTTAACTCAGCCATGAAATGACTCCTAGAGCTTTCCTGTCTGATCATTCTAGCCCTGACACAGACACGCTTGCAACCTCAATTCACTTGTCTTTAAAAGCTCTGGGCAGCTTCCCCCTCCCCAGCTCTCTACTCTATGCGATATGATTTGCTTCAGGGTTTTCATGCCAAGTGTTTGGAGCATGTCAACTGTTTTCCCCCTAAGCAACCAAGATCCTGAATGAAGCCCTTGCTCTCCATCTGCAGGTTCAGGGCATGCTTGGTTGTGAGCAAGCACCAGAGTGAGAAATAAAACCTGCCAGTCAGCCCTGAAAGCCCTGTCCCTGTATGCAGAGAAAGGCACGTGAGATTTCATTGAACAACCAAACAGAAACCACACATCTAAGGCATGAGTGGACACCTCCCGCAGAGATCCTGAACTATCCAAAAACCCAGAGCTCAAACCATCTTGATAACAGACAATAAAACACAGGTTCTCAACACAAGTTATCATCTTTTGTATCTGTAATCAGGCTGGGCTGCAAGGCAGGCTCAAGAACTATTGAATTTCAGTGATAATTCAGATTAGCCAGATGAAGATAAGACAGGGATCAGACAAAATACTTGCTGTAGAGACAGTAAAAGGACAAGGCAGGAAAGCAAGGAATAACTTTTTATGATGTTTAATGTTAATATATTGGTTAAAAAAAAAAAGTCATAGAAAATGAAGTAGGAGGGAAAAGATTGAGCTGGAAAAGACTGGGAAAAAGCCCTTTCAGGGACGTCTCCCACATCTGAGAACAGAGGACTCCCTAAAATACACTGTCCTTTGATGTCACAAAATATCTGATACAGGGATATGGAGGACTGCATTGCCTCCTGCCCCTCGGGAAGTTGCTGTCTAGCTGAAGCAGGACAACCTGCTGGCACTCAGTCCTCCAACACAAGGAACTGAGGTCTGGAAGCTTTAGATGCACAGGCAGCTTTACGGGCAGGAGGGTGAAACCACTTTCCTCCTTTCCTTTCTATGGCCTTTCCTATTCCCACATGCTCTGAGAGTTAAGGAAGTCTCATCCAAAACCACAGTTATTAAAAGAACCATTTCTTACTCAGCAAGTTAAACATCCACATGAAGAAATGCCAAAAACAAGCTTGCTCACCCATCCTCTACTGAAATGAGCACATTGCTAAAGCGTCACTATTCAACTCTGCAGCAAATTAAGAGTGTCCCAGTCAGGCTGTCACTGACCTTCACCGTGCTGATACAAAAGATTCAATTACATGACCATCAACTCAGGTGAGGTTGCATCTCCACGGACTCCAGGCAAAGGCTGTCCTGGGAGGAAATTATGAGCTTACTACAACCCAGGGATGCTTACATGTGAAGTCCACTCCAGATAACAACTGGCCAGCAAGTACTCACAACAGCAGCGGTTTGCTACTGCTTTGCACAAGGCCATCAGTTGGGGTGGCTTGGGAGAAATGTGAAAATAATAACCAGAGCACAGACTATCCAGAGGGAGGAATCCTTCCCTTTACAACCCCATAAGGTGGTCAGGAAAAGGTGAAAATAGCATAAGTTTTAAAAACAGAACAAAGCATTCCTTCCCCTGGGCTTGACACTGAATTGGGAAGGTGCCTAGGAAGACCAGAAGATTCACAGGTTCAGAAAGAAGAGATGAGCTGTTCACAGAGCTGCTTCTGCAAATAAACACTGGTCTGGACGGCAACTCTAGTCAAGGAAACCCTAACCTCCCCATCACTGGAAACTGGAAAAGAACAGGCAGAAAAGCATCTTTTTGTGCTTACATTGTTTCTTACCCTTCTCTCTAGACATCTAGTGCTGACCACTGCTGGACATCAAATGCTGGGGTAGATGGATGCTGGACTGAGCCACCACAACCAGAAAAAAAACATGAAAAATGCCCACTTTGGTCAAGCCATGGCCCATCTAGCTTGCCATTTTGTCTCTGGCAGTAGTACTAGCAGATGCTGTATAGGAAGAACATTTAAGCTTGGCAACTTTCTGTCAATATTCTGTGTGTACTGCCCCAGCACGCACAATTTCTGCACTGAGGACTTCAGAGAGTGTATCCCCATATAGTCCTTCGTTATGGGCCCACTACTCATGAATTTGACAAATTCCTTTTCAAAACTGCTGGCATCAGCCAGATGCCAGAGCAGATCCAGAGCAGGAAGTTCATTACACATTGTAAGTAGCAATATTATCTTTTGCCTGTTTCAAAGCAAACTCCAAGTGTTCAAATGTCTCTGCTGTTCTGCTGTTGTAGGATATGGCACGTAACACTTCCACACTCAAGCTTACCCCATGATCATCTCACTTTCTGTATTTCTTTTCAGGCTGGTTTTACTAGAACTGCCTAAGGGAGGTAACCAAATATCAGCACATTGATCAGTTCTGCAGGGAGTTTTGACCTGGGACAAGATATGAGGAAAGACCACAAAACAAGATACAAATTAGCAATGCAGCCATTTCTTTGGTACAGAGGAGTGTTCCTTTGCTGCATCTCCTCTTCAGATCCTGTTGGTTCATTGTCCCTTCTGAGGCAGGACAGAGTTAATTGATTGCTCCAAGCTTTGAGATTTCAAGCAGTCTCAGTCACACTTTGACCAGCAGAAACCCATATCACTGGTTTCACTGTGAGAGTCAAGAGAGCCAATGTAGGTCTGAGGGCCATCAGGGTCTTGCAAACCATAGTTTGGGAAGGAGAGGACAGACCCATTGCAGAGTGGGAATGGAACTGTTCACCTGCACTCAGTGCTACTGAAGTATCTGATATTTTCCACCACATATGAAGAGAATGAAGGCCTTGCTCTGCCAGGCTACATATCCAAAGAGGTCTGAACACAATCTGTATTCCCAGACTGCTCTGTGACTATCATAGGATACATGCTAGAGAAACATTTCTCTTCTAATTTCTGGAGCAGGCTCACTTGCTTCTCTACTAGCAAAGGAGAGAAAATCCAGAGGGAGTACCTAAAAAAAGCAAACATGCTCTAGGCCATTAGCACTAATCAATACTCTGTGCAACACAGAAAATAAGAAGCAAGAGAAAACCCTTTTCATCAGACAGTCCTGCTCCATGCCCATCCCTCCTTACATCAGCCTGGACAGGCAAAGTAGGTCACCAAACAAAGCACAGGTGCAAAGCTCAGAACAGCTGGACCAGGAGGGAGGGATGAAGCACAGCAAGAGCAGCAGTTTCTGCTTAGCCCAACTTAGTCTGTAATTGCTTCCTCTGATCAGTTCACTTTTTTCTTTAGTCTTTTTTTTTTTTTTTGGGGTGGGGAGGGAAGGTACACACACAGATGACCTCCAGACTTCTTTTTCGCCTGGAAAAAACAAGCTGTTGGGTTCCAGTTTGCAAGCCTCTAACCAGCCCCCACACTAATAAATCTCTGGGACTATCAATCACCTTGGTACAGGTCTCTCTTCTCAAAGGAAATATTCGTGTCTACCAACCATAGCAGGGCCTCATTTCAAGCCTCTTTGATGGACGGCTAGACTTAGAGGAACATGTAGCTCAATCTCAGAGGGGAGAGAACAAGGATTTACTAATTAGACAGGGCAATGCACATTAAAAGCTGGCTTCAATACCTGGCCCCAAATTATCTCTACATCTATGAAGAGTCAGGATGCTTATAAAGCAGTAAGAGTACCTCCCACACACAGGCATGTGCAGAGATGGTGAATGGAGCATGATGAAGCCACAAACCTCTTTAGACAAGAAAGTGGTTGCAGCAGCTGTGCTCCATGCAGGTGGGAGTGAAGGTAGAGAACACCTGAAAAATCTTAGATAATGAACCACAGAACACTCTAGAGGCAACACTACACAGAGAGAACAGATTCCAGTCTGCTTTCCAGTCTGGAGCAGTCCTACACTGAAAAGACACCAGGGGCAACAGAGCCAAGGAAAGAGTCATAACCACACAATTCTGTTCACACCTCCAGTGTCCAATTCCACTCACAGTAGAGATGCAGGACACCAGCTATTCAGGGAAGCTGAAGCTTAGCTACAGGCAAGAGGCACTCTGAGCCAGATACACAACTGCACACACTGAGGAGAAATTCCCATTTTTTTCAGAGGAACTAGTATCCCTTCAAGCCCGACTATCTCTTCCCAGTCACTCACTCATCTCCAAACTCCAGTCTCTGGTCGTGTTCCTATCTCTTCTCTAACTCTCCCAGTGCTTCAAAAGTAGTTTGTTTTACTAGCCTAGAGCCAGACTGATGCATTTGCCCATTTTCAACAATCTCCCTAGCATCTTCTGAAAGAACTGAAGTGGCTGGAAAGGGCTGGGATGAGAGACATCATAATCATCCTGATGTGTGCCAGACTTAATATGTAAGCAACCCATCTCTAAGCCATGCTTTCATTTTTAAGAGTATTTTCTCTAGGCCTGAAGATGCTCCTGTGGGCAGTGTTATGCTCTGTGTCAAAATGCCATAATTCAGCAGCAAGGGTTAAGTCAGAGTTTCACATTTCTAATCTTAAATATTCTATCTGAGCTGGAACAAAAAAATTTGTAACTGCAGATTGTCAGGGCAACACACATTGTGTATCACACACCTGAAGCAAGTGTGCTTTTCTGTTTTTATGTATTTCCCCCCCTTTCCTGAGGGCATTCACTGATCCAGCCTCTGCTTGAGGGGAAAAAAAACCATCAAACCCAAAATTGTCTCCCCTTACTCCTAATCCAGAGATGAATGTAAAACTTTGTCTCTTGAATTCTCTCGCAGTTATTCTTAGCACCCATTTACATGTAAAGATGGGAATATAAAGAAACATCCACATGTGGCTGGTTCTCAAGTTGGCACAAGTTATTTGGACCACAAAGCTACACAAGCCATGTAACGTTCTGTGCTGGAAGTTGTCTGGTGCCTATATCCCAATTCCTGCTGGACACAACAGCTCCAGTTAGAGGCAGAATCAGAACAAGCGTTTCGCACAGCATGGACTTGATATGCAATGTAAAGAAGACTTGAATTGACTTCACAATCTTAGTCATAAATCATATATATCCCCATCCCTCAAGAATCACAGAACCTTAAGGAAGGGACCTCGAAAGATCATCTAGTCCCATCCCCCTGCAAGTGCATTTTGCAAAGTCTACAGATTTGCTTCTGCAGGTACTGGCATCAGAAAGTTGCAATCACCTCCAGCCTCCTTTTAGTAAACCTTTTAGTTTTTAACTTTAAATTATGACTAACACTTGATTTGATGTGCACACAATCATTACTTTCTTAATAGACAGAGAACCGGTGCTTTACTACCATTCCTCTTCCTGCAATGGTCTGAAACCTTCACTCTGATAAATTCAGTCCTTTCTCAGTTCTCTCCAAATATATTTTTTTACTTTTAGAAGAACTGAGGGCGGGGGGGAATCCCCCAAAGAGGCCCAGCGCTTCCCTCCTTGTAATGAAACCCTGTAATGGAATGCCCTGCACTCCAATTAGGAAGAAATGCTAATTTTCTCCAGTTGAGCACCCCCTCTAGATGTATCTAATTTGTTTCACTGCTTTCATCTCTCCCCTCCATCGCATTTTCATTTAAAGGTTATGATCTGTTTGTGCCCTTCATGCCGCACCCTGACAAGACACCCCTATGAGAGGTTGCAGGGGCCACGTCGCCCTTCCTAACCCCCTTCCCAAACAAAAACCAAAAGCTTTTTTCCCTCCACTGCCTCTTTAAGAAATGCAGAAAGATGAAGGGGAGGAGCAGGGAATTGGGAAGACAATAATTAAAAATAAAAACTCAGCCCTCTTGCCAGTTGGATTGTTGGTTGTTTCAAACAAAAGGTTAGAGACCTTTGCACCATCACAAACACCAGCATGACCAGTGCAGGCCAGCTCAGAGAAATAGCATTACAGACCTTTGCTACTTCTGTAGATCCATTTTAGAAACAGTTGCCATGCAAGAATGCCCTTCTGCAAGAGGTTTTGAGATGCTGAATTGTTTAGCTCCTTGCAAGTGTGGAGAATGCATTCTCTCCCACCTGTCACAGAAACGGTTTGGCCCAAAAGGAAAAGGAAAGTTGGCTTGGCTGAGGAGAAAGTCTCACTCTTCCCACTCCTCTCTCAACGGGTTATGCCTTGTTCTAGGAGCCTGCATTTTGCTAAGTACCTTCAGGAGAGCAGAGGCTTGAGCTGAGTGGTGTGGGCTTTGGAATAACTCTGGAATAACATCCATACATTTGTGCTGCTGTGGTTCTGGCTGGTTGTGGGCAGGCAAAACCCATCTGGACTGGACGCCTGCCAGAAGAGCTTTCTACTAAGGCTGTGTCTGTAGTGTGAGACAGGCATCCAAGATGTCCATGCTGGTGCCACACCACACACATTATAAAGGGCATTTTCAACCAAATATTATTTTTTTTAAAAAAAATAAACTCAGCCATCAACCTACCACTATTTCCTCCAATAAGGCCCCTTTGCAGCCTGTCCCAGTGTTCTCAAACCAACTAGTACCCCTGGGGCTAAAACTTAGGGTCTACCCTACATGCATACTCTGGTCCTAAGCCAAAGACATTCATTACTTCTGCTCAACTTCTCCCTCTCTTCAATTCTTGTCATTAGAAAGGAAATCCCTGACCTACACTCTCTAGACAAGAATTTCACCAAACATCTGTTGTCAACACCCTGCAAGTTGAAAGTGCCCCAAGAACCTATTTGGGGGCAAGACAGCTAAGTAGTCCCTGACAGACATGGAGTGGGAACTGCTGAGTTCCACCTGTGGCACAGCCACAAAAAGAAGAGGAACATCTGGACACCTTGCCCAGGCTGAGCATTGAGTAGACTGCTCTTGGACAATAAGATGAAAGTGGAAAAGCACTGCAAGAGTGTTTTCTGTTATTAATAGGCACTTTGCTAATTCTGCCCAAGACAGCCAGCTCCCTCTCAGTCATTTCCTGCTGCAGCCCCCGAATCCCAGCAGCCCCAGAGCTATATGCTCCATTACAAGCTATTTCCTCTCAATGTTCGCAATGCCTCCAAAAGCTTTTGCAGAAAGCCCTGATGATCCCCTCTCCACACACACAACTCCCTCCCAACTTGACTTTCTGAGACCACAAACAAGGAGGGAGTAGGAGACCCACACAGCTTTCCTCCTCCCACAGAAAGCACCCTTTCCCTCTCTTCCCCTTCAGGCCCCCTCTCTATCTGGTCCATGCAAACAAACCCTGAGTGGGAAAGAGCACTTGGAAGAGGCCTGTGTCTGGGCCAGCTGCCTTTCATCCAGAGGATGCCTCTTCCCATTGGAAAATACCAGCATTGTGTGAAAACATTTTAATATATTCATGCACATTCCTATAGCTCACAGGAGCGAGTGGGCCCAGCAGCCTCCCCTCCCTGCCTTCCAAATGATTTTCATGGGCAGCGATGCACTGGGAATGGCACCTGTTTGCTCGGATGCCCGCGAGTATGTAAATTGTGGGAATATGAGGGGCCAAGCGCTGCCGTTTTATTGTGCTGCAGAAAAGATTTGACTAATTACTTGCCTAAACTCCAAAGCAGTCTGCCTGCTTTTCTACAAAGAGGGAGAGAGGGGAAGGTGGGGGTGGTGGGAAGAGGAGGGGAGAGGGAGAGGGGAANAGGGAGAGAGAAAAAAAGGGGGTGGAGGAGAGAGAGTAAAGGGAAAGAGAGAGAAGGAGAAGGATCGCGAGGGATGCATTTCAAAGTTTCTCCAGCAATTTGATGGTGGGGGGGTGGGGAGCTGGGCCCAATGTGAAATCATAGAGGTCAAAGGTGGGTCTCCCTCCCTTGTGAGAAAGTGGTGAATCAGGACGGTTTATCAAACGATCATTTTCTTTTGAAACTGGGAGGCAGCGGCTGGGACAATTCTGCAGATGTGCTTGATGAGTTCGGGACAAAAATGGGCCGCCTCCTCCCCCCCTCCCCCCTTTAAGGTCTCCCATCAGGGGTTGCTTCTCCCTCCACTGCTTCCAGGACCCTCCCCTCCCTTCTTCAGTGGTCAGCTGAGACCCCCACCCACTGATCGCCTTTGTATTCTTGGCCTTTGGACACACTGACAGGGCCCTTTATGAGACCCCAATCAAGACCCCCATGTCACAGGTACCTAGTAGAGATACCAGACCCTTTTCAAATGAGGAACAACAAGGAAAATATGCTGGCCCATTGTCCCAGCACGGCACCAAGGGAGATGAAAGGGACAGGCTGCTCCCTCTCTGCAGACCGCCTGCCAATCAACCCCAGTTATTAAGGTCACGATGTGGAAATTCTTTTGACCTGCACCTAATCAAAGATGCACCAGGGCCTTTTAAGACAACATATGGAAAGGCAGGAGGGCAAGCATCCCCTCACCCTCCCCACCCATAAATACAGTGGGGCTTCCAAAGAGAATTTAGTAGGAGTTATATCCCAGTAAGTGCCTTGGCACATTCACCCTAGAGTGCCACTGGGGCAGCCAAGCTGGGCTCCTTGCTGGAATCCAGCCTCAGGAGAGCTGAGGTTAAAAGCTCCCTTCACTGAAAACTTACAGACCGAGCAACACTGGAGGTGGCTCAGAGGTTGCCATCGAGAACCCTATGTGCCAAGTACTAGGTATCCTCTTTCCCTTTCCTAACAGCTTTGGTTTATGTAGGCTGTGGGCTTCACAAAACACGCTCAGCAACATCTAATATGGGTCCTGAGGTGTAAAACTTACCTCCAAAACCCTCCAAAAGCTGAAGCACCTCAGAGTGGATGGATGCCAGCAGTGCAGAGCAGATGTTCTGAATCCCCGTTGCATTATGCATGATGAAGATACCAGGACAACAAGGGTAGTAGTTCTTACAACTAAGTGAAAATCTCTCAGAAAGGAGTTTGGACTCATTTGCAGTGACAGAGCAATCAGATGAGTGGTACAATACAGAAAGAATGTTGGTCAGATGAGATCAGAGAAGCACATCCCACCACATAGCTCTAGAGCACCCAGAATATGAACGAGATCACTTTGTCCATATTGAAACAGTTGCTCTGTATCACTCACTGCTGGGAGCTATCACTCAGTATCGGAACAGTTAAGACACAATACTTCAACCTAACGGTGAAACAAGAAGTGACAGGCTGTGGTAGTTCACACAAAAGGGCAAAAAAATCCAATCCCAGAACAGAAACCTTTTTCAGCATACAGAAGATGCTTCTGTAATTGCATGATTTTGAGTTACATCTTCCAAAAGAGCCATATGGTACAAATCATGGCCACCACTGGCACACATAAGAACAATCTTGATGAAACAGAAACTTCTGGCACCACTCTTTATGCTCCATGTCTACCACCACACAGGGAATACCCTTCCCAATCCAACTGCCAGCTTGCTGCTGTCATCCTGTTGGCATCCTTCAAGGCCCATCTGAATCAAGCTCTTATTGAAAGGCAAGAAAATTTGGAGTGGTGGTAGAATGAAGACACGAACAGTGTGACAGTCACAGCAACCAAGGTTTCATTATGCTAAATGCTTTGCTCATGTGTTGGCTCACTTTCCTCTGTCTTTTATTCACTTTTAGCTCATGAAAGACACCAGTTCAGTGCTACTCAGCATCCCCTAACTCCTGTCAGAGAGCTCACAGAAGATAACACCCCACCAGTGGTGACCAACTGGGTGGGAGGTAAGTAAAAGTTTCTAAAAGAGCATTTTCCAAAAGAGCTTTGGGACAAAGGCCTATGTCTTCACATAAATCCTACTATACTGCTTCGCCATTGCAAGTTGTTGCCATTCCTAAAACTGTCCCCTTGATCCTTGGCTCTGACAATTGTTGAAACAGTTTTTCTTCTTGATGTTAAACCAATGAGCTCTTCTACCAGACTTAGCTGAAGCAAGGCATGGCCTGTGTCAGGCTGTAGTAAGACAAGATTCAAATGGACACTTCAAACCAGTTGTCTCCTCTACTGTTAAAAAGGCAGAGTGCTCAGGGCAGACATGACTTCGGCACTGTAGCACAGAACACAGAGGTGAGTTTCTTACATCAGGGCAATATCCTCTACTATCACTAGCCTTTTCAAATGCCAATGGCAGGCTGAGAAGCAGCCTCCCCGCTGTCTTCAGAGTGAGTCAATAGTCCTTTAGAAGGGTTAGGCTGCTATCTTAGGACACTACAGCTCCACTTCCTACCTCAGGGCACAAGCTCACATCCTCCAGCCTCATCTGGGAGGAGGAACAGTGGAAGCTGTTCGGCATCTGCACCTGGAGGCTCTCACCGTGCAAGAAAGGTCCATCCCTTTCTGTACCTCCCCGCCCTCAAAAGCAACACTTTGAAAGGCAGGGGAGGGAACAGACACCACTCTAATTGTAGGAGTGAAACCTGGCATCCTCTGCTCATCTACCTTTGCACTCCATTTCTGATTCTCTTTGAACCTCTGGTACAGCTTGTCAGGTCGCTGCCCTCCCGAGAGATCAGGAAAAAAAAAATCCAACAGTGATTACTATTGTACACTGACTTGCAAGCTGGAAAGAGAGGGAGAAAAAGAGAGAGAACAGCCTCCATGTGTCAGGGTATGAAAGGGCTGTGACTGAAGCCCCTGAAAAACAAACCCTTAATTTAAATGTTAATGAAAGTGCTGAAGAGACATCAGAGGCTTTCATTTCTCCACAAGCTGCAGAATCACCAGGTCTAGAATTTATGGCCCACTTCACCTCCCCTCTCCCCTTCTCTGCTCCATCAGCCAGAGAACTTAGGAAAGAAAAAAAAAAAAAAAAAAAAAAAAACCCTAATTTTAACATTAACTCCACACTTCCACCCTGGGATGCAATTGCTAAATTATCTGTTGGCAGGACACTGATCAAAGGTGGAAAAACAAAGGCACGCTGCACAAGCGAGCGAAGGTAAACAGAAGCCAAGGTCTGGTGAAGTTACCTCTTCCCCCTGCAAACTTAAAAACCGAAGAGAAAATGATCACAAACTGGAAATAGAAACCTCAAACCAGAAGGCTGCCAGCCCCCTCAACTAAGTTTCTTCTGTCACATCGATTAAACAGACGTGGATTCTCCTGTGCAAACCAAGCAGCAAAAGAATGATGCTTTCTCCAAGCTTTCCGAGACAGACTTTCCCCTCAAGCAAGGGGAAAGATGAGAAAAAAAACTGCAGGGGGAGAAAAAAAAAAAGCCCACTTCAATATGCAACACAGTTCCACAGGATCAGAAACAGATGTCTGGGTTCTCAGATAGCTACTGCCTCTCAAAACTTAACTCACCTGCCCATGAGCACTAGTGAGCCAATTCACACAGAAAATATATACATTAAAGTATTGGCCAAAAGTGCCAAAGAGAGAGCAAGTCATCAGCCCTGTGAGCTTTAGAGGTTAAAGGAAAGACACTGAAGCAAAGAGAGAGAAATTGCAATCCCTCAAGCTATAGAAATGTTTGCATCTGTGTTTGTTTCTAGAGGAGAGGGAGAAGGGACATGTATGCTCGTGTGTTCACCCATGTGAAGACCACCAAATAAGTGTCATTATCACACAATTGAAGAAGATATAACAAAGTCATCTTCCTCCCAACATCAAGGGAACAGTCAGGGCACAGGGATAAGACACAGGTGTCATTTTAGCTCCAGAGGGGAGAAATTGATACTCATTTCCTGCTCTTCAGCTCGAGGGTGAAAGAGCAGCAAGTCAGTTATGACTATTGCATATAGAAATCTGCATCCAGATCACTCCCCGAGGTCAGCAAGAGATGGTAGTTAACGCCATCCCCAACTCTGCCAGGCTGCCCTGGGAGCTCACAGTTGAGCAGGTTCTTCCTGCCCCTGCTTAAGAAATAGCTGCAGGTCAGAGTCCCTGCTGAATTATTCAAACCAAGCAGGCTCTATAGAGATCCCAAAGGACAGCAGGGCTATTGCTGCCTGCTATTTTACTGGCAATGCGCAAGCTAGAGTAAAACCCAGTTACTCGTCCCAAGTCCTAGCAGACTCAGAGAGGTTAACTGCACAAAGCTGGGTCAAAACAGAGCACCACTGCAGCCAACAGCTCATCTTGATACACAGTAGGGGATATGTGCTGACAAAAAAGTGGAGTGAGAAATAAAGGAGGGAGGAACCTCATCAACCATTTTAACTCCTGCACGTTTCAGCTTCAATTGTACAATTCAAGCTACTGCAAAGTTGCTCCAACTCAGACGGATTGTTTAATGCAATCTGCAAGATCAAATAGTTTCACTTTCACAAAGGGTTTCCAGATAAACATTAAAAAGAAGCCTTTAATCATTTTGGTTGTTCCCAATGGAAGAGGCCCATTCAGTGAAGGTGGCTGTCAGTAACTCTTCTCTTCCTTTCCCCAACAAGCTTTGGATATGTTTTACAGTTTCTCTGAGGTCGTCCATAGAGGCAGAAGTCTCCCCAGATGTTACTTCCCCATAACATTCCATAGGAGAGGCAAATAGGTTAAAAGAGATTCAAATTAGCATGTTAAAATAGAGGAGTCAGGTCTGAACTACAACACTGGATAAGTAAGAGATTGAACAAGTGCAGCCTTTTAAATTTGACTGTTCGCAGAATTACTCATTTTCCTTCGATTTAAACATTCAATGCCGATGGCTAGACTTTGGTACAAATTTTCCTCCTCTCTAAAGTAAACTTGCACTTCACCAAGACAACATTTGCAAGGAGAGGTCACATACTGCAGTAGGTCAATGACACAGTTGGAAAAGGAGAGACCATCTTTTGGGCATATCCACCCGAAGCACACCTCTGCCACAACAGGGCACATCACAGTTGCTTAACATTGCTCCACATTGCACTGAAAGTTTCCCAGCTGTCAATCTATAGTTGCACATTGAAAACCATTTTTGTGTCTCCATTATCACTTGTCTTGGTTTAAAATCTGACACATTTTGAGTACAATATGGGAATGCCAGCTTTCGCATTAAAGATTTTAAAACCTAAATAGCAAATGCTATTGGCCAAACTAGGGAGGAATCAGCTTAGATTGGAACACTTTTCATCCAACACCAAAGAATTTCTGAATCAAAAGTTAATAATAAATTTAACAAAGTCCACTTTTTTCTTTTGCCTCCAGTTTACAAGCTTTATCATGACTAGAAAAAGAAATACAACAAATATTCCCCTAAATAAAGGAATATTTCAAGTAGTAAAACACACCCCATTATGTTTCTGCAGCCATAAACATCAAGACAATTGGATTTCATTTTCTCCCTAAACCTATCCCTCAAAATGGGATAAAAAGGTGCACAAGAGCCACCTTTCTTCCCTGGCTACTGCCACCTCAGGGAATCACAAAGCATGAAGGTGGTGCCACTACTCCACTAGAAAGTCCTGGGTTTGCCTCACTTTGCATATTTGAATTGGTTCGCTGCACTCAGGCTTGCCCTGGTCCCTGAGCACACATAAGTCACTGCAGTAAGCACCAGTAAATGAAAGTTTAACATCTGCGTGACACAAAGTTCAAAAGGCAAATGAACTTGGGGGGGAAGGGGATTACAAGCAGCTGTGAAACATGGTTTAGGGTACAGAGCTTCTCTGTAAGTACAGGGTTTTACTGATCTGTGGAGAAGGACAGCTTTGGAGATCAAAACAGTTGCTGGAGCAAGCTGAAGCACCCCATTTCAAGGATGCTCTCAGACTCTTCTCTAGTGCCAATGTGGGACCTGCTATCCCAAGTACACCGTCCAGTACAGTGTGCAGAAGATCTGCTGAAAATGCAGAAGAAACACAATGCTCTCCTCATCCCTGATGCCCTGCTTTGGATCCCCAAAGCAATGAAGCTCTGATAACACCTATGGATGTGAAGGCACTTCCATAGCTGAAAAGGACTAAGCACAGTTCTCCCCTGCATAGTAAGAAGGGAAGATTCGGTACTATGGAGAACACTTTTAACCTACTTAATCTCCCTTACTGGCATCACTCTGTTTGCAGATCCTCCAAGCATCCAGCCTAGCATCAATACACAAGAGCAAGGAACTCTCCTCCCTAGGTCAGCACATTTACAGGAAGATCTCTGTAGTGACACAGGGAAACTGTTGACTAATCAAAAGAATACTAAAGAATTCAGATGCCTGAAGCCAGAGGAGCTGTGCTTTAAGAGCACAAGTCTCTGAAGTTTACTTTGGGTGTACAAGCACTATCCTCTGGAGCAGCAGTCCAGCAGAGCAGGACTACAGGAGACACAGTAGAAAACCCAGTTGTGGGTCAGATGCTCGTGGGATACTTTCTAAGGAAGCTTCACATAGAGGGAGCTAACACTGAAAAGCAAGACAAACAGTTTCAGTCCTACCCATTAACAGCTGAGGTTCAGTAGGAACATAACTCTGACTACTTTAGAAAGTCTTAGTCCTGGCAGACCTCCAGGTCAGGAAACTGCAGCCTCTCCAAAGCACTTTGCAATGGCCAGAGCTAGAGTTCTCCCTGCTCCTACCCCACCACGCTCAACTGCTTGGAGTCATTCCTGAGCTCTGTGTGTCCATAGTGGAGAGCTGGCAGGTTCTCAGCAACGACAGGCCAAAATGCTTGGGTGGTTGGAGCCTGATTCTACGGCAGCTCTACACTATCAGAACTATCTGTTCTTGTGGAGGAGATCTCAGGTTACAGCAGCACAAGTAAGAAGGGAGAATCAGGAGGGCATGTCGAATGTTTAGGAGGAAGTGGAGGTTATAGGCCACGTTCAGCCTCACTGAGGAACAAACGCATCCAAGCCCTGGCAAGAAGGATGAGGACTGCAAGGGAGGAAAAGTGTCACACACAAGTGCATAGGGAATGCATATGGGTGAAATATGGGCTCTTGCAAATAAAACAGAAACCGCAGAGCTCCCCAAAGCAGACCTTGCTAGAAACCAGATATTATCTTTTTGATACTCACCTTCATTAGACAGTAAGCAATAAAAACTTATTAGTGAAAAATTCATCTCCCCTGCCCCTTGCCCTGGCCCTCCCCCACCAAATGCCCTCCTGCTCTGATCCTCTCTCTCTTCTAGGATGGCTGTGATTTGTTCTGAGAAGCGACAGGTTTATAGGTTAGCCGACACCTTCTCTCTGTGGAATTTTAATTAACTTCTCCCATGGTCAATATGTTAAGGAGCAGGGTTCCCATTATACAAGGGCAGCAGCGTGTTTCGGGCCCTGCTATATCAGCCGTCAAATTGAAGAATTAATGACGTGGCTAATTGGCTCTAATTCTCCACACTCCCCCTCCCAAAAATACAGAAGGGTAAGTGGGGGGTGGTCGGGTGGGTTAGCCAGGGAGCCTTGCACAGTCTACAGGCTCATAAAAAAAAAAAATAAGAGTGCATAATTTAACCCCTCCTTGTTCGTGGGGTAGCTGGTCCACCACTTCCCATTTATCACCTTGCTGGGAGGAAAGGGGGGGTGGGGAAGACTGTGGGTAAATATTGTGACAGAGAGTGTGCACACTGGGGAGAGGAACGCTGTCCTGACAAGAGGCCACCTCAGTAGGTCATCACTTACGAGTAGGAAGCACTATGCCACTGGGCTCTAACCAGCCACGGTGCTAGAGCCAAGGCCTGTCTGCTAGAAAAGGGGCCCTTCGCAGCACAGAAGAGAGCAAAAGGGTTCCATCTAACATCTTGCAACAGCATTAACGCGCCTGGCACTTCTTCAAAAGCATTGGGATGAAGGATCAGAATCACAGCAGGCCTCGAGGGTCATTTCCTAGATAATGCTATTGGATTTGTACCACTAAGTTTCTGCTGCCTGCAAAACAAACTTGAAAATCAAATAAGGACAGTAGTTGTGGCAAGTATTTTGGTTTTGCACAAGCCTAAGATTCACTAGCTGCAGACATCATATGGGCAGCAATGACAACTCTTCTTCCTCCTTTCCTTGAGGAAGGATAAGGAAGAATCTCTCTTGCATGCAGAAGACAAGCTTGACATTGAACCAAAAAAAAGAGACAAAATCTTACACTGATCAGCAGTGATCTAACAGTCAGAGTTTTAAGTTTCTCAGATTTTTTTCACTTCCTCAAAAACAGGAGCACTTTGAAAAAACACCATGGAAGATACTGGTGTAGGTACTGCCCTTGTCTCTCACAATGAAGTTGTAGCTGTAGCATTACACCTGCACTAGAAGCATAGGGCTACAGAAGATGTAAAAAATCTCTTACCCAGTTCAAAATGCTCAAAGAAAACTGAGCTCTAACCATTGCACACAGCTCTTTTTCCTTGGCATCACTTCTGCCAGATAATAAGTTTCAATCTTTTTAGAAAAACCTCAAGAAGATCTGTCTCATGGTTTCTAATTAGCAAGCCAGAGGTTGCTCTGCAAGTACGAAGGAACAGGTCCCACCTGAGACAGTACCAGGAATACAAGGCCATTTTCACAGCCTCTTTACCTGCAGATATTTACACTGTTCTGGGAAAACAAAGACCACATGCTCTTTCCCAGGCTCCTGCTGTAGGCACAACCACCTGGTCAGCCTCCACCCAAATCAAGTCCCTGAATTGTCACACTGGTACCTCAGAGAGATATCTGTGGACACATAGCCTATCCAGCTCTTTTACTTCTCTCTGTTTGAAATCGGGAATAAAGAGATCTCTGTTACCTTAATAATGGGCTGATAGCAATGGACCACACTCGATCCTCTGTCTGTACTGTATGTAGACACTGCCCAACTCTGCCCGTGGACAGGGACCAAACCTAAAGAGAAAGATGGATGTTATGCCACATCACCTAGAAGGTGCAGAAGATAGGATGCACACTGCTCACATTGTGCTGGAAGAGTTGCCAAAACTGCCATGTTCACCTTCCCTGAGATCCTCTCCCTGAAATCCCATTACTTATTTTTCAGGAGCAGAGTTTTCAATCGCTGGCAGAAACAAGCACAAGTTATAAAGATTCAGCTTCCGAGTATAACCATTCATGCCACTGGTAACAGAGAGAGCCTCCCCAGCATGTGCTCTCTAGGGCAGCACTCAACACAGATACTTCTCATCTGCTATAGTTAAACAAACAAGAAGTGGGTTTTGTTCAAATCTCTGCTGTTCTTTTGAACAGTGTGAGAAGACTTTGCACCATCCCTGAAAAATTTCCATTAACAGCTATAAAATTAATCATTCACTATCCCACAAAACACCTTGTTTTATAAACCTACCTCCTTTCTACCAAGTTTCTTAAGTGTCTCTCAGGCTACTGTTAAATAAGGACCCCTGGCTCACTGACAATGTGAGAGAAACTCTTCCCTCTCCCATCAAATGCATATATGCACATCTCCTTCCACCAGCTCACCACTTCCCTTTTGCTTCTGAGTCCTAATAAAGTCCCTCCAGATTCTTGGGGGGACCTCTGCTTGTGGCACTCATTTTCTCTACCCTGGCTTCATTCTTAGCCCACAAGACTCAAGCCCCTCAGTTCTCTGTAACCGACCCCCAATGTTTCACTTCAAGACTTCAAAGCCTGGAGTGCCCTATTTGTTTGTTTGTTGATAATGCCCAGGATTGCAGGCTATTCTTGTCAGCGGGGAATTTAGCACCTAGTGTCAGCAAAAGCAGCAGAAAAGCTTAACTCTTTTAAGGCATCCCTATCTCCTACAGGTTAAAAATATTGCTCAGAGCACACTATCTGGTGCCTATCACACAGGAATGTACATTAGCAGCTCTTCAGGGCTTAGTCCTAATCAACACTCAGCAGAGCCCTCAATAGCTTAGACTCTTAGAGCCCCTTTAAAAGGTTGGTAGGGATTCCCTTCCACCCTCCAAGAGTCTCATTCACACAAACAAGGCAGTCTACAAAAGAGATGATAAAAAGAAATAAGAAGTGAACATCCCTAGAGCCTATGCTGTGGAGAGCACTGGGTGGGCACCATGTCACAGTAGCTGCAAGAAAAACAACCTTAAATTCCTCCTTTGGCCTTGAGGAATTTGTTCTCAAGGTCGGGGGAGGTTTGTCCTCTGGCTGCCAGGGAAGCAGGAGAAGGCATTCTCCCCACAAAGAAGCTCCATAGAACAGAGAGGAACAGCCCTGCTTAAGCGTGAGACAAAGCAGCATCAAGGCCTTGTTCCCAGGAGGCAAGCAGCACCCCCAGCAATGTCCCTTGCATCTAAACACTGCTCTACTTGGCAGTGGTTTTACCCAGGATTTTACACCCATATGGAGGGATAAACAAGAACAGATAGGGTCACGTAGCTCAGCAGCCTGTCAGATAGTTACCCATTACCACACACTTGCTATAAAACCTTGACAGAGACATTTAAGCCTTTCTTTGCCCTAACTTCCTCTCTTGCAAAACACAAATAGCAATTTTTCCTCTTATCTCCATTAACACTCTACAATATGCAGCAGGGACCAAGCCTACCCTGAGCAACAGCCAAAGTTTTCAACATATGGCAACCACTTCCAACAATGAAACAAGTAGTTGTGAAGGTGCTACAGGTACTGCACCATGCTAGCAGGACAAGAGGGGAAACACCTATGTGGAGTTCCCTAAATTACTAAACCAGAGACAGTTAGAGTTTGGGAGAACAACCGTCCAAGTTCATGTAGGAAAAGAGCACTGTTAATGAGAGACAAAAAAAACAAGGTCCTGCCTCAAAAAATTTCTGTCAGGACTCAGTGATGCTAACTGGAAGAGAAAAATGGGAGCTAGCAGTATTCATAGTCTAACTTCCCTCCTGGTTTGTGAATCAAGAACCATAAAAAACAACCCCCAAAACAATGACATCCTCTGCACTCTCCCCCCAAAAAAGCCCACCAAAACCCGTAAGTAATCAAACAACAAAACTACATGATCTTTAAGGTCTCTCCCAACCCAAACCATCACCCCGCAAGTTTAGAAAAGACATCATGATATCCCTTAAAAAGACTGAATATACAACAGAGATCATGTGAAGCAGCACTGCATCAAAAAGCAAGGATGTGCTTGAGATATACAGCAAAATCAGACTAATTGGCATGGATCTCCACTACCGTGTTAGACAGACGTACAGGGAAAGAAGCAAAACATCAGCTGCCACCTTCTGCACTTCCTAGTTTAAACCAGGAATTGATGTCATAAAGCACTGTCAAATCTTTCTTAAAAAGTCTTGGCACAGCAAGCACCTTTCAGAGACAGGAGCCTATGCCAAGATGCCCAGCGCTCCTCCTGCAGACACACAAGAGTTCTGCTGACACTTAAACTTTCATGGAACAAGACCTCCGAGGTCACCTCTGCAGCATCACCTGCAGCTGCTGGAACATCACTGCTCACCTTTGCTGTCCTGTCCCGAGAGCCACTGACAATTAGGCCACCTTGGAAGTCCACACAGTTCACCTCCTGTTCATGTGCAGAGAACTTGACACTGTAGGAGCCATGGATCTTGTGAAGGACAATATTCCCATCTCTGAAAAACAAATCCCCAGGCAGAGACTCAGTATCAGCTGCATCTCCTTTGGCATGCACCTTCCATTAGTGCTTAGAAGTGACACAAAAAAGACCAGGACTGATGTCTCATGGCAGGTGAAATTCATGCAGTAGTATTAACCCTCCATTCCTCACACATCACCAGTTCCCTTGCAGCCCCACATCTGGCCAGTCAAAGCCTGATCTGCTGCACATGAAAATTTTCCTGGCTATCTTTCCAACCTCTACTTTGTGTTAAGCTGCAGAAATTAGCAGAGAAGCCATTCCTCCTACTACTGCTTTGAGCTTGCCAGAATCCTGGCTAGATGCTGAATGCCTGGCGTAAGGGAACAAGCAAAAGGTCATTCTCATCCACGTCCAAGCCTCAGCTTTTCGTTTATTTCAGAGCAGCCACGCAGGGTATTGAGCTTTGTATTAACCACACAGACACTAGAATTTTTTTAATCAAGACGGTTACTGGAATTTTAAATGCATGCCTTCATTTTCACCTGAATTTTGGGCTACAGTTCACAGGGGAGAGCCTCAAGATATCCAGGACAGACAGTCATGATTGCATCTCCCAATTCTGCGCTTAAGTTTTGAGTATATTAATAGCTAAAAGTTTATAAATAACAGTTCTGACATTTGTTGTAATTGAAAAAGGCCAGTCTAATGCCAAATTAATTGGAGAAGTGTGTATGTATGCTGGAATGCTTGGCAGTTGCCCTCCCTTCACAATTATATCAGTAGGTCTAATAAACTATACTTGTCTCTAGAAACCTTTATGCACTACTGAGGTCCCAGATAACCAGCAGTTCTGGAACACAGTCTAGCTACCCTGACTCTAACAGAAGAAAACTGTACATGTTCAGGACTGCCTGACCAGTCCTTCCTGATTCAAAAGTCCCATGGACATCTACACAAGTTCAAAACAGAAAAGGATACTTTATAAGGTCCTCCTTATAGAAGACTCAGGTCCTCCACTGCTCTAGAAGCACCTTTTTCAGGAGAGAAACAAATCATAAGACAGGATGCAGCAGCAGCTGAACACAGAGAGGATGTTGTGTAGCAAGGTTTACCCCTCAGCTCTGGGCTGGAGTTGCACAAAACCTTCCCAGCTCCGCTACCACACTGCTTGGGCTCCTTCATTCATTCAACTTACCCCCCTCCACTGACGATATGGGAGTTGACAAGAACAAAGCGACATACATCTTCCTGGTGGCCAGAGAAGATGGCCTGAGGGTGACGCTGCAAACCCGCACCATCTGCACACAGCTGGTAGGCCTGGATGATCTCTGCTTGAGACAGGTACAGATGCTCCCCATCCAGCTCCATCCAGGGCATCAAACTACAAACAGACAGAAGGTTGGAGGTGTGCAGGAGTGCAGAGAACAAAAACTTCACACACAAAAAGGAATAAAAAAGACTGCTTATGTAAACACATCAACAAAAGCAAACGCTCACTCAAGAAAACTGAAATTGGCACTGCTGGTCACATTACATCAGGGCTTAACACAGCAGCACAGATAGGAAGTGAAGCTTCTCCAGCAACATACAAAGCAGATCACATTGCTGGCATTTTTTCTAACTAAGAGCTAAGGAAAAGTAAGAATGGAATCTCTGAAACAGAAGATGATCAAGAGTCTAGGGAGTTTAGATAGGAAATACTTAAGGCTCCCTGACACCTCTTAAAAAGTATAGGGCTCATGAAAGAAACTAGACTATCAGGCAGTTGCAAGCTATGCCAAGCATTTCTAGCAGAGCCTTCAATATGAAGTCAGTCAAGACTTGATTCTGCACATTATTTATCCATGCCCAGCACAGACTACAAAGCTGACACTGCACCACAGGTCTTCATACGGACAGAGGGTTCTGCACCTCCTGCATGCTCTGTATGCTCTCTGTAGGCAGCAGAGTAAGCCTGATGTTATCCAAGAAATTGTGCTCATCATGTAGAGGAGAGAATTTTCTACATCCACACCTCTTCCACTGCCTGTCGTTCAGAAGAGCCCACACACCCCTTCTGCCCCTTGCCATCTGAGAGACAGTAACAGGTAGCAGGACAAGAACAGGAGACTGCTAAAGGAGTGGTTTCAAAGTATTGAAGACTGAAGTCACAAGTGGAAAGCATACTTCACTTCCTGGGAAACCAAGAAGAGAAGGACACACTCAAGCAATGTCCGAATCAAGTCTGTCATCACAAGTGGCTCATTTGTTCTTGAAACAAAACCAAAACACAGAAAACCAGACAGGCTAAAAGGCATTGAGCTCTTTGCTCAAGATCTTGCTCTTGTGTAGCACCAGAGAATCTGCAAATAGGCTTTCAGGGCATGGCAAGGCCAGTTACAAAGAAATATGGGGCTTATGTCCTGCAGGGCATGGGTGCATGAAATCATCTCCACTCTGCAGTCATTGCTGAGTACACCAACACCCTGAGCAAAACCAGAGTCTTGCCATAGAGCAGCCTTTCAGTTTTCAAACTATTCAAGAACAAACTGTTTTGAAAGCAGAGGGATTTCTCATTAAAATCCGTGTCTCTCTTTTTTGCAGATCATTTGTTCTTAGAGGTCGTGTTTTTCTGTGTCAGCAGAGCCATTACGCACAGCCCCACCTCGTAACATCACAATGAGGAACCAGGAACAAGCAAGAGGACAAGATTTCTTTTAGACAGAACGTTCCTGCTTGACTGCATTAATCTCCAATAACAGGCTTTCAGTCACACAGACAAAGCAGTTGAGCATAGGTTATAATGTTCATCTGGGACTGGATCATATGCATGGAAAAAATAAGAGGCATCTTTCAAGCAACAACTTTGGGTTTAGGTGGGCTTTGATTTCCCCTTCCTTCCTCTACTCCTACGCAGTCCTCTAAAAGCAAGTGAATATCCAGCTTACCTAGACTACAGCCAGTTTCTGTGGCTCTCCTGTTGCAGTTTAGCTTTTTAACTTTTTCTATATCTTTTTCATAAGGAGAAGTAACAAATTTGAAACAAGATAAATGAAAATGAGAGGATGCAGTTTGGATGGTGGCCTCATTAAATCAGTCCTTGCCTTTTCACCTGGGAAGCTGGTTTAGTAATGATCTCTAACATCCACAGAGCCCGTCTTCACAGATGGTTGCAAGCACTTCAAAGGCAGGTATACAACCTGCACCAAAAACCACTCTGCTCATTAACAGCTGTTCCCAGGACTTTAGACAAGCAGTGGCACATTATCCACCACTTCAATCTACACAGCACAAAAAGGCATGAAAGCTCAGTAGCAGGTCCCTGTTCTTCAACAGCTAACAAACCATAGTCTTTCTCATTTTTCCTTCTGTCTGATGATGTGAAGGATGAAAATTTAGATGTGCTGTTCAGATAAGAGATCTATCTTATGCTTTGCTTTGAATGCTGAATACACCTTTCCAGGCAAAACTTCAACAACAATCTCTTCTCATTAATGTCAAACATATGCTTCTCTCATTCACTAAAAGAAAAGCTAAGGCAGGAGAATGTCAATTAGTATTTTAGATTTGCACATTCAAATCAGAGGCCAGCATAAAGCATGGCAGACAAACCAAGTGTTTTGAGGGGACACAAGTCCACATCTGAGATCAAGGTATGGTGACTGTGAGAGTAAGACAGGCAATTGCTCACAGTACACAGCAACACAGGAACATAGTAGTTGGAAGTCTGTCATAAAAATTGCTAAACACAATTAGAACTGCACAGATCAGAAAAATGACAAATTCAAGGTCTTACTAAGACAGGAACTCTCAGCTCTCAGAGTGAAACCTTTGGGCAACACAGCAACTCCAGTTACCCCACATGCAACATCACCCAAGATAGGCCAGCAACACCACTTGTAAGACACGTGGATCACCAGGAACAGGAATCATATCATTTCAGGACACAGATGCAAAGCCTTACAGTAGCTGACACAGGACAAAGTAGAAGAGAAAGGAGACACTTGCTTGCATTTCCATTTCAGGATGATCTCCCTCCGGCATCGTCCGTGCCTCCAGTTCCGAGATACTTTCACCCTTTCCTTCACAGGAATGCCAGCTGCTCTGCAGACAAAGGAAGAGAGAGGAGATTAGCAACCAGGACTGAAGCTGGATGGACAACAAATACACTCAAACTAGTCACGGGTAGGGTCTCACTCTGGTTCCACAAATGATAAACTGGCAAACATTGATGGTGCATGTGCACACTCATGAGAGCTGATGAGAAAGGAATGCTGAGCAGAGTGGGTGCTTATCAGCAGAGAAAGCCATCCCTGATGATTGCTGGTATACAAGCCTTAAATCTCATGAAGAACAGATCTAGTATATTGAATGCAACACAGGTTCAGGCAAAGTGTAAACAAAACAAGATGACACTGAAAGAAATTACCAGAACAACCAGAGAAACAGGAAATCATTCTTCTAATAGAGACTAAAGCAAGCCAGTTAAGGTAAGGACAACACTACAAGAACAGTTGGAGGAAACGCTAGTCACGACAACATTGAAATCAGAAGCCAGAAGAGTGTGCCTAGCCAGAAGGCTAGTAAAGAAACTGTTCCAGACCCACACCTGTCTGACAATCACATAACCAGATACACTAATTACAAATCAAGATATGTTCAAACTAAAAATGACATTAGTTCATCTATAATCAGTCAATGCACACATGCCCCAGGATGGGCTATCTTTTGTAGCAGCTCACCAAATAGCAGAGAATTCCACCACATTGCCAGATAATTCTCAACTTACAGTCAGAGAAGTTCCTAAAAGAGATACTATAGTCCATAAGCAGTTGTTACGATACAAATCAAAGTTATTGGGATGAACTGAGACATGTCAAGATTAATACGGTGCAAGAGGTGACAAAAGGCAGGTACCACTGAGACCAGGGAACGTTAGCTCCCATCTCTCTCATATCATAAACTTAATTATTCAATATCCTCGGTGGAGCTGCTTAGGTAGAAAAGACTAGAAAAGTACAAACAAGAAGAAACTCTTCAAGTTATCCTTTGTAACTAGGGCTTGTGAATCACGTACTAGGCTACATGAGTTTATCCCCTGCTCATGTATTTCTCAACAGCCAGCATTCCCAGGTGCACTGTATGAAAGGAAGATCCTTGAGAGATGGAGACTGGTGCCCAATCGAACCAATTCTCCCATCCCTACCATGCCTCCAACTGACTTCCCAAAAGTGTGATTTTTGAGTACTCTGTCATTTTTAAAGCAAAGATTAGCTCCCTGTAAATAAACATCTCCTGTGGTTGTTAATGGGTGTAGGAATCTCTAACCTAACCCTGGGGCCTGGCCAGATTCTCATTTTCCCAGCCTTCCTTCCACAGCCTCAGGCTGTTCACCCTTCCCTCCCCTTTTCTGTGCTTTCCGGCACTTAGTCACCATTACAATTTGACTGCATTCCTGGGCATGTGACCCATTTTAAACAAAAACAGAAACTACACACAACAAGGCTTCACATCCCCTAGAAAGTTTTGTAGTTCTATGTTTATCATCAGTAGAGCCACACCAAATAAAACTGAATTTAGGAAGCTACAAGCTCTTTATTTCTCCTAACTCTTTAAAAATAGATATATAAATAATCAAACTCTAGAGTGAGCCTAAGCTACAAACACAGGAATTCCTTTTTTAAAGAAAGCACTTGCAGGAGCTTGTGGGGCTAGATAGTGTCTGAGATGAGGAATGCACAGCACTGAACAGTCAGGTCAGGTCCAGCAGCCTCCTCATCGCTTATTACTCTCCCAGACAGAGTTTAGGCTCTCCGCCTACATCCAATTCCATCCGTGACTCCAAAACACTTCTCCTCCCCACACTCAACCCTCTCTTAAGTTCTCCCCACGTACACATTTTAAGTCACCAGCTTGCAGAGTGATGGAAAATGCACTCGCGCCACAACCCCCTCTCAATGCGCAGTGGCCCAACCAGACATCCTGAGCGCCACGCACACACCCTGCTAAGGCCAGATGGAATTTCCAAGGCTCCCAAAAAGGTGAATCCAAGGTCAAAAAAACAGCTTCCATCTTACACTGATGGTGATTTTTCTAGTTGGGGGACAGGCCTTGATCCTCCTGCTGCTGAAAGAGGCGTATCAGAAGAGTCACACATTGCCTCTACACACAGCAACCAGCTCACCACTGCAGTTACTCCTGTAACAAGGTGTCTCGTCCTTTCACGTGAATCAACAGGTGCTGTCTGGAAAGGGTGAGGGATGGGTGGGAAGGACTATATGGCAAGGGGAAAGTTGTTTTTGTTTTGTCTTTTTGTTTGTTTTACTACTAACGGATACATTATTCACTCAGCCTGTGTCTTCCATATAGCAATTCTGGATCCAACTAACAAACATGTTTTAGAAGCATCTCCCTTTTTATTTCCCAGACACTTTATTTATTAATAATAGAGGCAAGAGAGGGGACAGAATATACAGAGGCCATGAGGAAAGGGATGTACAAATGGATGTACATCCTTCCTCTTTGCCAACACCAGGGTAGCAGAGAACTGCAATGACTTTCAAGCGCTGATCAGACATTTGATCCCCTATACCAAAAGTCAAATCAAGCCCAGTGATGAAATCAAGTGCTGAGATACAATTTGATTTTGCTTCCTCAACAGCACTCCCCCAGAGCAACTCCCAGAATACACCGGAAAAAAAAAAAAAGGTGATGAGCATCACTGCAATACATAAGAGCAGTTCTCAAACCTTCTGAAGTTGGAAAGGTCGTCACCATATAAACTTAATCATTTGTTTAAAAAAATAAGATCTTTTTCTCCCCTTCAAAGACTACTTTGCTTCAATCATGATCAACACACCTTCTATACACGTAAGTCTTTAAGAACTGTTCCACGATGACCCAAGACAATCAGCAGACATCACACATATACACTGTAACCAAGTACCTCTCACTTCAGCAACCGGATTAAACACCCAAAGTTCGGGAAGCTAAACCACATTATGAAGACAAACCCTGCAGAGGGACCACTATCCATTCACCAGTCGATGAATATCCTGACCTTTTTTAGTATGCAACCCAGCAAAATCCCAAGCCACATGTTTAAAATTTAGTACATGCTTAAGTGCTCTGTGAAATCAAGATCTTGGCATTCATGTTCTCAGAGGACCCACCCAACAGTGAACTTCAACTGCTGAAGGCTGACTCACTGAGGAAGGACTGCTGGTATTTATTGATAAAGTTACACAGTCCAGAATGTGCCAGGCTATCTTTATTATTAGCTAATTAATCCAAAAAGGAACCCAAGCCATATGGTGCAATACATGACCTGTGCTGATGCGTGTTTCCCATTGCATGCACTCCTCATGGAAGCTCCTTTAGAAAGACTTTGTCATGCTAAAAAAAACCCGAGAAGCTGAACACGTCCTATATCCCGAGAGTGTTCCAGGATAAAAGCCATCCCAAGCACCCCATTACAAAGGATTGTTCATTTCCCCCTTCCTACTTCACCCCACCTTCCAAAAAAAAAAAAAAAAAGTTGAAGTATTTTGCTCAAATTATGGATTTCCTCTCTTTCTTGGCAGAGTTACCAAAAGAAATGTAATATTCCTTCTGGACTCCACTTCCCAGCTGCTGAAGTGAGAGACTGAGACTATCCCTCCACAGCGCCACTGACCCAGGTGACCTCAGAAACTATGGCAGTTGCTGGCCTGGGCCCCAAAAGAAAGCAACCAAAGGATTTGTCAGGCAGAGACTAAACCCTTCTCCTCCTAGAGCCTCACCTCCAACAGTTTTTGCCTTGAGCGATCCCCATCCCAGACAAAGTCTTTTGCCATCAGAAACAGTATTTTTGCAATAGCAAGAGCTTCTGTGCTTTACTGCATCCCAGAGAGATTTGTACTGGCCATCTACAATTTCAGCATGTGCCAAAACAATGGTGCCTGCAACAACATATTCCATGTTACAGAAGATAACACCAACATGTTGTACTGTATATTTTCCCAGCTGCACGGGGCATCTTAACCTACAGAAGTCCTTCACGTTTTGCTACATTTCAAGTGCTAAAGAGCTTGTCTAGAAATGCAAGTCTGCAGAGACCTGCTGAGCCCAAATCTCTTCTGTGGACAAAATCTGCTGTCTGCATAAAAGCTGTCACCAGCCTGCCTCAGGCCTGACTGGAAGGGTCACACAGAGGAACAAATAGGTCACCGTGGCTAAGCCCTACTTTCAACCTTGGCCCTGTAGCAGGTATGGCTAACACAGGGACCAACTGCACTTATTTGTGTAATCAGCACCCACCTGTTGAGTGGCAGGGCCTCAGTACAGTTACAAGTCACGGGCCACCAACAGACAGCCGAGAGGGAAAAGCTATTTCTGTCGGGAGCTCCTGTTGCTGTCCTCCACAAGTCAGCTTGGCTTGCAAAATGTGTCTTCCAGGACAAAAATTCCAGCTGAATTCCTTTAGCATACGAACCTTATTTAGCTTAGTGCCAGCTTCAGTCTTGTTTTCTCTGCTCCCCTCTTTCTTATTTGACGTGGGCTCCCATAACAGAGATGGAAGGGAGCTCTGCAGACTGTTCTCTTGCTGTTCCTCCTCTCCTCTGGCACGTCTACGCTATCTCAGATGTTACCAGGCTGTGCAGGTTTACTGCTCCACCTTGTAGTTCTTGTGAATAACCCATCTGAATGAAGAACCAGAGCTGCAGGAACACTGCTCTACTTGCAGCAAAGAAAACTTTACACAGGCTTCCCCAAAAAAAGGCATGACCAAAACTGAGCCAGACCACTCAGATGCCCTCTCCCTTCCGAGTGACTGCAATGGGATCACGGATGGGAACTCCAGACAGGGTTTGGACTCTCTCAGGGACTTCTGTAGGCTTTTTGGAGATGAAATCTAGACTGTTTCCAAAAAATGCATATCCCTGGAAAGGTCTGAGAAAACCTGCAGCTGCTCAATAGTTATGTATATTTGATTTGAAAGAGTAGCCTACGGGGGCAGTATTTGGATAGTGAAATAACCCGTAGCTAGTTCACTTATGCAGGTTACAAGGATAACAGTAACAAGGACAGCACACTTTTTTTTTTTTTTTTCCTTAAGTCCTGAAAGAGTCAAAATTAATCTTTCACTTTGAACTCATGAAGATTTTAAGGGAAAGGCAGACAGGTCTGAAAGAACTCTTACAAACAATTTCACATTCCCAGAACAAGAAGCAGTTTCAATGTTGTGGAGCTGTCCTGGCAGATCCTCCTGCCCAGAACTAACAGCTTAAGACAGAATAAGAAACAAATATAACAGGAGTTTCTAAAAACCACTGACTTTTCCAGCAAAAAGCAATAGCTGTGTGCCCTCTTCCAGGCTTCTGAGGTTATTGCAATATCCTCCCCGGAGTATTGCCCTCTACATCATCTGTACCAGTTCATTGCTGACTTCATTTCTGAAGAAATGAAACTTTGGTAAAATAAGTTGTAAAGGACGAAGGAAACTGAAGCAGCTTTACAGGCACTCGTGCTCCCTCCCCCTCCAGTACTGAAGGCAGAGGGCTCCTATGATTGCTGCAGTTTGCATTTGGATTTGACTTGCATAGATTGGCCATTTCCTGCTCCTGCAGGTGTATATATTTTTCCAAGATCTGGAGAAAACACAAGTTTTATTAACTCATAGAAATGCTTACACAAGCTCTTAAATATTCAAAGATGATAAATTCATCCAGTAATGAATCTCTGGACCAGAGAATATACCACGGGCCTAGTGGGCAAGGCAGAACAGGAGACAGGGAGAGAGAAAAGACACAGTGAAACATTTCTGTACTTTGACAATAGCTATTAATATATTACAAAGAGCACATTGTCAAGCTATTTAGGTTGCAACTTTTAACTTGCCCTCTAAAATTCCTTTGTAACAAAAAGGAAATAAGTTTAGCCCAGCTGCAACTTTATTCTTTTCTTCCTTGCTTTATTTAAAGCACCACCTTGCAATGAGCTCTTTGCCTCTCCAATTTCTCCAGTCCAAGGTGGTCCAGCAGGCAGGCATTGCATGAAGGCTTAAAGCACTCTCTGCTATTCCTGGCTCTGACACTGACCTGCTGCAAAGAGGGCAGCTTGGTTGACATCTCTCTGCCTCCCCTCCTGGCCCTTGTTTACCCTGACTATTTAGGCAGCAAGCTCATCAGGGCAGAGACTGCTCTTGCTGGGCCTGTACAACAGCTGGTAAAACAGACAAAGGCTACCAGGCACAACTGTAATATCACTACACTCACCAAAACCCCCAAAGGCTTTGTGCTACTGCTCAGCTACAGTTTAGCTGCAGAAAGAGTTCTTAAGCCTGAACTTTTCTGTGATAAGCTGCCATGGAGTTTTGGGACAAAAATGCTCCATTCGCCTTACGTCACGAAGACACGGCTCGACTCTTACTTCAGCTGCTCCTGTGGCTGACTGAAGCAAAAACCTTCAGCATTGGGACTGTCTTTTTACCATCCCTATGACAAGGTCTTGTTATGATACAGGTCTGTAAGTAAAACTAACATGCCTATACAGAAAAAGTGGCAGCCTGACACAGACAAGCTTACAGGACAGACGCCAAGAACCACATCCACATAAAATCCCTCTATACTTCCACAATAGTGACAAAACACTCGATCAAACATTTACTTACTGCCAGTTCAAAGACGAAAAGGGTTAAAAAACCCCTTCCAAGTCAGGCCCTGCTGTCCCTAACATACAGTAATTCACACTGATGTGAACCTGGTGATTCCCTTACTTCCCCTGCCAAGGAATGAAGTGTAGAGAAACATCGCTCAAAGCGAACTTCTTCCCTCTTCTGCACGTGCACAACTGAATCAATACCTTAAACACTTCGTTTACATCTGCAGTTTTTAATTACCTGAACCTATCAGAGAGGGCAAATAAAAGGAACTGCCAATGTTGTGCATAACAGCTATCGTCTGGCATCGAGTCCACAGCTTCCTTGGATGACATCAGCAATTCAGTTTAACATCATTTAAGCCTGTGATTGTGTCCTGAGATAATACAGGTGGCAATTTTTAGAAGTACTTAGGATGAGAAGTAGATAGTTTATAGTTTAAAGAGTTAAATCTAATTGTTTCAGGTATACAACAATTTCTCATTTCCATGCTGCAAACAGCTAGGGTTCTGCAAGAAGTTCCTTATAAATTCTGTCTCTTCCCTATTTTGGCATAAAGAAGCTCTGGAAGCAAGATGACTGCACAAACAGTTGTTTCACATACAACCTAAAGCCTGCCCCCTCTGATCTTCTTGTTACAATTATCTGAAGATACGCCTAACAGAAACAACATTTGAAAGAAATAGTGTCATTTTCAAGTTAATCACCCTTTTGAAATAATGGGTAAGTGGGGGCAGGGGGATAGGGTTCACAGCTATCTCACACTCTAGGCTCAAATTTATCTCTATTTACAAAGCATTAACAGATGGCTTATCAAAAGTCATTTAGCAGCAGAAATGATCAAACTATTCTGAGATGTTTTTTCTGTTTTAAACAGTAAATATCCCCTAGACTAGTTTTTAACTTATGCCAGCCTCCCAGGGACCATCAGTTTAAGATCTAATGTTAGAACCATGCATGGTATTTCATTAAGTACATTTACCATAAACGGTTCCAGCCTTTGCTTTCTCAATTGCAGATAGTGTTGCACCAAAAACCTCTTAAAAGCAAAAACCAGTGTTCACCTCGTGCAATGTTACCCAGAACATCCAACAGAAGCTTTAGCTCTTCAGCGAGTCAAAGCCAAGCTTGACAAACTCAAGATTTACTCCATATCACTAAGAAAGCACAGTTATCAAGGAGGTGCAGCTATTCATCATCTTCATCACCATTCTATTTACCCAGTGATACTTTAGCCTAAATACCTACCCAGCTCAAATTTAACCTACTAGGTTTCTACTTAGAGTTAGTATTATGGAGAAAGGCTGCATGCCCAGAAGCTTATCTCAACCCCCTCCCCAGCTTGTATCAGTTAGTTAAACAAAATATAACCCCTCTCTGCAAATCATACTCCCTTCACCAGCAAGAGCAGCAATCTTGGATACTGCTCTTGATCTTGGAGACGTGCACGAGGAGCAAGCAGTATGGAAGAGACATGGCTATTTAAAACTCTCAAGCTGCCAGGGAGACAAACTCTTCTTCAGCCAAGTAAAAGTTTTACAGATGTACTACAGCTCAACACATGCGCTCACACTGGTTCTTCTGGAGATGTACAGATAGCCAGACTCCCCAGTAGTGTGATACATCCTTGTCTTTTATCTGTTGCCAGAGCTGTCTACTCTGATGGAGCCAAACTCCTGCAAATGCCCCCAGATGGTGGATTTCCACACAGGGAAAACAAATGCTTGGCTTTCTCCACAAGATCTATAGCACTATTTCAAAGAACTGAAGATTGTCTGAGCCTTCCATGAAGTTAAAAGTAATTAAAGGATTCATCCTCCAAATATATCTCAACATTCCTGCATAACCAGCTTGTAAAGTCACTTGGTGTGTTACCCACGATTGAACTCCCTAGGACCAGGGCAGTGATGACCAACGCCAAAAGCAGCACTCAGTACTGGAGTTGTTTTAAAGAAAACTTGAAAATAGGACTCAGCATAAAAGCACTTCCTAGAATTAGTAAAAAAAAAAAAAACCAAACAAATCTCTGTTCATAGCAAACCTAACAGCATTGAAATCCCTGAGAGCTTGTGATACTCAAGCAGCCTTCCCCTCACTTAAACCCTCTGACCCAACAAAACTCTTCTGTAGCTGTTTATAGGCCTGCATTCCTCTGTGGGGGGGTGAAGTGGTGGTCCTTACATACACTGCACCTGCTCTGCCGTACACCTGATACCTCCTGCAACTGAAGGAGCATAGTATCACCTTTTTCTTAATGAAAAATACAGAACTTCATTTCCTTAGGAGACAAAATCATATATCACAGTAGACATGAGTCCAACATGCAGTCATTCTGCAGTGCTTATTCCTGCTGACTTCCAAGACGAGTCCTTAACTTTCAAGCTGTGAAGACTGAATGGGTTGAAGGACTGTCCTGAAAACCCAACACAAGGGTTTTCAGCACCACCAATGTTCTGCTCCTGTCTGCAGGAGCCATAGCTGTTTCTCTAAAGTCTGTGCTGTTGATGAGATAGCATTACAAGTTGGCAAAATAGGCCTCAAAACCTGACATCCTTTCTTTTCGTTCACGTCAACACGGTGTTTGCAAACAAGATCCTGGGTTGACAGCTAAAGGGAAACCTTAGCAAAGGATTCATAGATACTGAGCACCTAAACTTCCTCTTGGGATCCTTCAAGTAGCAAGGAAATCCCACACTGTGTGGTTGCCTCTGAGCGGTGTTTCTTACTCTCAAAAATGTAAGAGCGGCAATCTTGGGTGCTTACCAACAACGGCCAACAGCAAAGCCCCAAAAGCACTTGCTCTGGAAAGATGCCAGTGTCACAAAGAGTAAAGGCAAGAGGATTGCATCTATTCCTAACCTATGGTGTACTGTTGAACTGTGTGAAGTAAAAAGAAAAGAAAAAAAGGAAAAAAAAAATCAGCCCCTAGCTACAAAACTTTAAAAGCCCAGAAATCATGACGAGACCAAGAGTCACCTTCCCTGAGACACCTGTCACCCGCTGTACCAGCAAGCTGCTAAGCAGAATCTAAGATATGTATTCCTAGGGCTCCCCTGCCACGGAGGTTCTTGCACATCAGAGCGTCCACTGGCCACGTTCCAGACTTCACTGGAGACACCAGCCCAGGCCTCGCAGCTTGTTCTCCGAGTCTTCTGAGACCGTGGCAGGGCCCGTGGGCACACAGGCATCGCTCCAGCCGCTCCGCCCTGCTCCCACCTCCCCTAGCTCGAAACCCCAGTCCCTATGTGTTGTGTCAGGGGGAACCGAACTGATCTGCAGAGAGCACGTCGAGCCCCAACATTTGAGGGCCGCTCCCCGACGTGGCCCGGGAAGTCCCCGCCACGCTCTGCCGCTTCCTCGCGGGAACAAGAAACGCCTCCCCACAACCCCTCAGCCCTCCTGTGCAGAGCAGGGGTCAGGACCCCCGGCCCGGGGCCGCCACACGCGGTCCCTCCCGTCCCGTCCCGGGGGCGGCCGCAGCGCGGGCCCGGCGCCACGGCCCTTGCCCTGCCCTCGCCGCCCCTCGTGGCGCACACAGGCTAAAGACGGCGCAGCCGCGCTTCGAGAATAGCCACCCCCCCCTCCCTCCGCCCCGCACGGCGGCGGGAAGCCCCCCTTAGCGACTACGCCAGGAGCGCAGAACGCCCCTTAGCAACCAGCTAGGCCGCAGCATCCCCGGCCTTTCCTGACCGACGCGGCCGCCTTCCCCCTCCCCCCCCCACCCCCGGGAAGGCGCCGCGCTTACAGGTCGGTGCCGAGCTGGGTGAAGCCGGAGTTGAGGCAGCCACGGGCTATGCCCCTCCAGAGGAGATCGCGGCTGCTGAGGAAGCGCAGGCGGCGGCAGACTTGGCCCAGGCGGCCCAAGGCCTGCACGTCCAGGTAGGAGCAGATGAGGAGCAGCAGCTCCTCGGGTAAGGCCCAAAGCGGGGAGGAAGGGGGGGAGGA
>WBNH01007543.1:0-163738 GCA_013401255.1 Urocolius indicus
ATTAAAAAAAAAGAAAATAAAAATCACTTGACCACTTCCCAGAAGAACGTGATATCCTCCAGCTTGCTTTTATGAATTTGTGTAGCTTGTCTTGGAAATTGTTCTGGATAGCAGACACATAGCTGATGGTAAGTATCAAAACAGTTTTGTCATTTTCCTGAGTAAGCATTCAGCTGTTTTGCCAGAGCCTGTAATTTCACTTCCTTTTGTAGCCTACAATGTTCTGATTGCCTGACCTTGTGCCGAGTGTCTTATTTTGTTTTCTTTTGTACTTCTAGTCTCATGCCTTGTTTGAACTCTCCCTCTGTCATTTCTCTCCCTGTTTGACTTGAGGGTGCTTACATAATGCCATGCATAGTCCATTTAACTAGGTGAGAGATTATTTTGACTAGTTTTGTGCTGTTTTGAAAGTCACCTGATCCTTGCTACCCTGTTAAACCAGCCACAACAGCAAATCTTGCTCTGATGCAAACAAATCAACTTCTGTTCATGAGAGAAGGCACATCTTCCCTATGTAGATAGCTCGGCTTTTTTGTAACTTCTGCTTTCTGTGCTGTAACAGGGGTAAGACAAAGAGAGAAGCAATTAGTAATAAAGTCCATCCGGCATTTTAAAAAACAGGGGGATTGTTTAATTTTGAGTTGATGGCTTTGCTGGTTTCAGCACAGTCCCAGCTCTGCTGCCACAGGCCTTCCCTAGACGGTCATCCCACCAGGTGAGGTGTGAAGCAGACATTCCTCTGCCAGCCTCGACTGAAAGGTTAGTTCAGGTTATCATATTAAACAGTACTTAGGCAGTTGCTGCTGCAACTCATTCTTCATGTTGAATTCAGCTGGCTTGAGTTCAGCCAAGGCATTTCCAGTGATGTGCTGCCAACTTTCTCCAAGGGCTTTGTCAAGTCTCTCTTCCTTAGCTGGTGATACATGGAAAAAAACTTTGTAAATGTCTCCTTTTAGCATATAGATTTATGTCTGCATAGCACATACTGTTTGTGGTAAAGCTACCGGTCTCTCCACTTCCCTTCCTCTACCAAACCAGGCCTCCTTGACCCTCTCCTCCTCCATCCTACTGCAAGCAGCTTCAACCAACTTCATCTCCTTGCCTGTTGGGACCCGTCACCATTTCAACTGTGCTGTCCCTAGGAAAGGCTGTCCCTGAATTTCTGTAGGCTGCTCAAATGCAGAAGGCCTCTTTTACTGCCTGCTCTGTAAAAGAATAAATGTGGTCTGGGTCTTTGAGAGACACTTGATTTTATTTGTCTCTTACTTGGTCTTATTTCTCAGCTATCATGTCCATGACACTTGGAGCAGTGAGGAATGACCCAGTTACCCTCTGAAGGCAGGGCGGTGTCCTTAGACCTTAGGAGGAGGTGGAGGGAAAGTGGGCATACAGGTCTGTCCACAGGAGAGTTCCCACTCATTCCAGCAACACTTTAATCCTTCACCTAGCTTGAGAGTAGTGAAAATGTTGCAGGTCCCCAGGCCAGACGGATGCTGGTGGTCTCTGGGAGAGCCACATGCAAAGCCAGGCTGGAGAGCATGCCAGCAGCAAGCACCGCTCTGAGCTTCCTCTGATGTGGCAACTTGACTTGAAATAAGCAGCACACATGGAGCTTTGAGGGGTGGCATAATTTTCCTTCCTATTTACAGTGATAAGCAACAGGTATTTCCACTGTGAGAAATTTCCTTTCCTTTCAGATGCAGTGATACAGAAGCTCAGGTTTCCTTCCACAGGATTGGAGGAATGGGGAGAAGAGCTCAGACCAGCTGATGCCCACATTAGCCAGACTCCCTGTCTAGCTGAAGTGACTCATTCGTGGTATGACCCTGCTGCTTCCTCATGCTTGCAGAGCTCAGGAGGAGTTTGACTTGGGATCCTCTTTTCCACGAGGATTTACCTTTAATCCTCACCTTGCCCCAGACCTCTGCTGTGTTTAAGCTGGCTGCCCTGGGTACCTTCCCCTGCTCCTCGAGGCTCCCTTGGTGGGGTGCGGGGACCTGGAGCTGCTCGCTCCACCTGGGGCTAATTACAGGCTGCTTCCTCTCCAGCTGCCAGGGGCCTGGACTGAGAGCAGGGAAATCACATGTGAGGCACTTGTAAAAGCTGCAGCTTGGCCCTTGGTGCCTCGGCCCTTTCTGCCATGGAAGGGAGAGCTGGCTGAGCCTCCCTCCCCATGGGACACACTTCCTGCCCTAGGAAATCCCCTGCTGCAAGGCAGCCCCAGAGACCCACCTTGGGGATTTTAAACCACATCCAGTCAGCCCTGTCTGGGCACAGAAAAAGAGCTATGGGTTTTGAGAAAGACCTAATAAACCTTTTGATTTTGTGTAACGGAAAAGAAATAATCCTTCCTGCTCCTCAGCTACGTCGTTTGCCTAAACTTACTTCCCCGGAACACATTTTGATCTGTAAGAAATGATATCTAAAAAATCCACATGTAAAAACTTGACTGTTCTGGTGGTAGGATTGTAACCTGCCTTTGATGCCATGAATTGTTGAACCACAACTCTATCTGTTGCCCAAGGACTGAAGGAAATGTACACAGACTTATGCAAATTTCTAGGAGAGGGAATGTTTTGCAGGACTGGGGCTGAGGGGGAAGGAAGATGGCTCTTGCTATGACTCTCAGTTTCTGGATTGCAGTTGAATAGTTTGGCAGTCCTGACGCTCTCCTGCGTCACCCTGCTGCCAGTTCCCACGGCTTCTATCCATCACTGCTCGTCGCCCAGTTGTGCAAGCCTGGTGAGATTTTTCAGAGCTCTTCTCATGTATGCCAGTGGCATTTACAGGCAGCATCTGTGGACTTGGTCCTTTGGCTGTGTTTTTCTCCGAACAGCCACTGGAGCTGCAATGTTCATGTTTCACCTCTAAATCTCCGTGTCTTTTGATGGTTAAGGAATATTTGCATGAGGCTGGGTGAACCAGATGGTAAGAGACAAAACAATTTATTTGGGAACCTTGAAAGGGGGCCAAGACTGCACTAGAGCCCAACCAAGGCAGAATGCAGCAACACCACAGCAGGGATACAGCCCACAGCTGAGGGAGAGCTGTCAGATAGGACTTTAATTTTGTGTAAAATGTGGATTTTCCTCTTTCCCAGATTCATAAAAGAATACTTAAACCCTTGTAAAGAGGTAGGTTGAGTGTAGTGTGGGAGATCATCTGTCACTAGGTTAAAAACAACCACACTTTAAATCCTAACCCTGGCTCAGAGTGGCAGATCGTGCTAAAAAAATAAGAACAGAGATCTCTTGATCTCTTCTCCATGCTTTTTCTCTTTTTTTTTTTTTTTTTTTTGGTATGTAAGCCAAGTGACACAACACTGGACTTTGTTTCTTCAGCTGATTTATTTTAATTTGCATGTTGAAGAAAGCTGTCAAAAGGGCAAGAGGAGCCATCCATCTCCCAGCGACCCTAGCAGGACTCCCCTGGCAGCCATGCTGCAGTGCTGTGCTGTGCCATGCCATGCCAGGGAGCTCCGTGCTGTGCCCTCAGTATGGCCTGGCATTTCTCGTAAGCCATGTGTGCCATGCAGATATGGGGCTATGCACACCAGAATGTGGGTCAGCGCTGTCTGAGCCAGGCATGAGTTTGTTTTGCTTGTTTCTGTTTGGTTTTTTCACCTTGGTGATAACGCTTACCCAATGCGTGATGTCTGCTCTATGTACTTTACTACTCCTTGTGATGATAAAAATCCAGCCCTAAAGCTTTTCACTACAAAGGAAACAAGAACTTTGCCCCATTGTCTGTTCACAGGTTGTCTGGTGGTGCTGCAGCCTTTTCTCACGTGCAAAAAGCACCAAAGTCTTTTGGATATCAAGGTTACATGCTGATGGTAATACGTTTACTGTTTTTTTTCAATGCTGTGAGTGGAGGTCAGGTGCTTTAACATGACATGAGATTTCTGGTGTCAGCCTTCTCTTAAAAAAGAGAAGGCACACAACCAGTCAGTGGAAACAAACCTATAAATGCCAGGATTGCTAATAATGTGCTGTATATGGCTCAAAGTGCAAACTGTGTGGGCAGGTGCTGAAATATTAACCAGACCTTGGGACACTGTCTGTAGTTGCCGCTGCGTGCCCACAGCACCACTCCCAGGAGTAGGGAGCGAGGGCTGCACTGTTATTATTCCATGCAGAGCCAGGGCACAGCAGTATTTGCACAGCCCTTAGGGAAGTGCTGGCTGCAGCCCCAAGGCATTGTGTGTATGGCAGTGAAGGGCAGCAGTGAAAAAGTATGAGCTTCCCCACATAGGAATCTCAGTATCTGGCTGTTGGTGAAGTGGTCTGGCAAGTAATGGGGTGGAGGCGGTGGTCAGGTTGTCCTTTCCACATACACTCCTCTGTTCACGGGTATATCCTGCCTGCAGGTGAAACTCCTGACTCTAAGCCTCCCTCTGCCCCCAAAACTTGTGGGAAGAACAATTGTCATCTGTGAAATGGAAGGCTGCAATGGCAGGGGAAAAGGAGAATGCTAGAGATGCTTCTGGGCCCACTCTTCAGATGGTTTGGATCTGGGTGACATTTTTTTGCTTTCCTGGAGATCAGGCAAGGAGATATAAGGAGCCAGAAAGTTCTTCTGAGCGCGAGTGTTGTAATCATGTTACTGCTTCCTGAGCTCAGCTGACACGGGAGATCGGTAAACATCTCCCACTGCCCAGGTAGGTGATAGTACATAAATCTTCAGAACACCCTGAGGAATAACAAGTCTTTTGCAACTTTGCCTTTGAACTCTGAAGGAGTTATGCTTGCATGATGGATGGCGGCAGCGCCTGGCCATCCTGCGAAGGGCAGCACAGCTCCTGACTGCCTTGCAGAGGTTTTATCCTCACCTGGAGGAAGGGTATAGCCAGACTCAGTGCCAATGGCAATATTCACAGCTGTGGAAACTGTCTTTTCCTTTCCAGACACTGGCACACTCTCAGCAAGGTTCTTGAAGCCATGTTGCATGCTTGGCATTGGGCCAAAAGCCATTCCTACAGCATTGGCTCATACTATATGGTTGTGTAATGTTAACCGAGTCCTGCTGTCGGTTTCTCCACAGCCACTACCACATGTCTGTGTGTTATCAGTGGAGTGGCTTTGGGGACAGCCCCTTCCATTAAGGCTTACAGTGAGTTTACCTGATACTGTGGCATCATTCAGGAGCAGCAAGCCCTACTGATGGTGAATCGTTGTTACCCAGCAAGGGTTTGGGAACTGTGAGATCATTTTTTCTTGTAGTATATTACAGCTGCAGAAAAAATATTGGATTTTGGATTTATAATAAAAGATTAATTCTTGGTCAGGATGATAAACTCATTATGTATAGGACTTTGCCTTCACAGCTCCTTGTAAAATAATTGCTCTCCTAGTAGCAGCAAAAGAAAGGACATGCTCATTTTATAATACTTTAAATCATACAATTAATATCCAAAGACAGATAACAAAATTGTAACAGAGAGCTCTGGTGCAGAGCTCCTTGGATTATAAACACTACCAGACAGAAACCATCAATATTTGCACAGTGTTCATCACAGCACAGCCTCTCTAGTTGGGGCTTTGGAGGAACATTAATGGGAACATTAAATCACACTGAATACCTTCTTACAGTATTTACAGTTTAATGATAACCATGCATGTGTGTGCCCAGGATTGTGCATTGTGACTGTTCAACTCTGGAACCAGAAAACCCACAATGAGGTCAAATGTTGTGATACAGCCTCTTGCTCATCCCCCTGCTTATCATGTATGCACTGTGGTGGCTGGGACTCTTTCAGGTGCTGCTTAGAAGGAGCAATATGAGAGTAAGTGTGTTACCGTGTGAACTGTTGACAGATGTGCCAAGGGCTGCGTATTGAAAAGACAAGGGGAGAAAAATGCACATTAAAAATACCACAGCCATGTTGCCCTCTGGGCTTACACAAATGTGATGCAGATAAAAGTTAGACTTTTGCAGTTCCATGTTTCTTTGACCTTTTGAGAGTGGAAGGAAAAAATGGATCCAACTTCTGCTCACAGTTATAACACTGAAAGTCCAGAGCAAATATAGTACGCTGATTCCTGAGGTGCAAGAGCAGAATTTCATGTTGTCTATAGAAAAACCAGAGAGAGAGATGAGGTGTAAAAAGATTTGAACAAATGCTAGGTGAGCTGAACCTGTGTTCCAGGTGAGTGTACTTCTTGGTGTTCAAAAAAGATTTGTCCACTCTGCTCTGGTGGGATTTCTCATTTGGCATCAGTGCAAGGTAAAGCAGAAAACATGTTGCTCCAACAGCACAGTGCCCTCTTACTGCATGAGTGAGGGACATGTCACAAGAGCAAGTTCCCAGACAGCAGCACCGCAGCTGCCAGACTGTGGTGGTGGTGGCTATGGCTAGTGCCTGTGGAAGAGATGCTGTGGCAGCACCTGCATAATGCTCAGGAAAGCCTTGGACCATTGGTGTGAAGCTCACACGTGCTACTTGGCATGAAAACATCTTCAGTTAAAAATCATTTCAGAATACCGTTGTATTGGCTTGTGCAACTGTTGACGAACAAAATTGGTTTGGATTATGCTTTAATGACAAACTGAATGCTTCAACTGGTTTTCTTTGTTTTGACTTGGTTTTCTGATTTTATTCCCCACCTCCTACTAAGAAACGTTTTAGTTCACAGAGGACAAGTATAGAGGGTGGGCTGTTTCCTACCTGAAATCTCAGCATTGCCTGGGAGAAGTTGATCAACACAAATCATTCCAGTGACAGTGGTACTGCACACAAGTAGCTTTTTACCCCTTTTATATACAAGTGCAAGGCTATTAAGCAAAGGGCAAGAAACACGTGGAGTATACCGCAGTTTACTAACACATGGCTGGGTTCCCAGGTCCATGTACATTCTTGCAGACAGGCTGCAGTTGTCATGATGCTATTGCCAGGAAAGATATAAACAAAAGGAAACCTCTTGTCCGTTGAAACATTAGGTCAGTAATACAAAAGAGTACTTCACAGAGTCCTTCAGATTGATACACACCATCCATCTATCTATCTATCTGTCTGTCTAATCTATCTATATCTATCTCTCTATCAAAGATTCTAATTGTTCTATGTAATCATACAGCTTAATTGACCTAATTCACAGGTTTTCACATTTTTTCAAATCACACCAGTATTTACTATGTAGTGAGTCAGGGCAGTGAGCAAGGTGATAGGATCTTCTTGTGTAGGATCATGAATTATAATTCATTATAATTCATGTGGTTTAGGCACAGCTCTTCTGGGTTCACTCAGAGATTAACAAATAGACATGTTTCCATTGAAGTCACTAAAGGTTGTCTTTATGTCTCCAGTAAATTTCACAGCTAGCAATTAACAACTGTGCAACTTTACTAAAAATCCGGCACTGGTGTTCACTCTGGATGAAAACAGTTGCTAGTGAAATGAAGACTCACCCTTTCAAAGTCTCCCACCATGCTGGCTTACTTCATGGAAGTAGTAGCCATGAACAAATATGGATTACTTTGGGGTTACATTCTTTGTGTGTGGATATTTAGAAACTATTTAATGAAATGCTGCTCCAAGATGGGAAGGAATTTCCCCCATTAGCTGTTGCTACAGGTTATGACAATGAATGCTTTGGTTACTGATGAACTTGATGGTATCCAACATCTTCTGCCAAGTCCCTCTCCTTTCCTCTTGCCTTCCTCCTTCACCTTGGGCTACTCATGGCACTCCCTGTTTCAGCTCTTGGTACCATGGGCTGTGCTCTCAGTGCTCATTTCACCCAGATACCAGAGCATGGCAAAATTTTTGGTGCATCTTTTGTAAGCTGCCTAACCTGTTCTAATATTTTCTCTTTTGTTGTCAATTATTGAGTAAAGAGATGAAGAATAACACATGCTTAAGTGCACTAGCTATCTCCATTTCCCCCACCTTAGGCCAAATCTAGCCATGACTTGCTAGGACTACCTACAAATTGAAGAAGTTTCAGTATTACTTTTTTTTTTTTTAAGTAGTAGACAAGTTTCCTTTCCAAGATTAACAAAATTACTGGAGCACAGTCAGTTAATACTACAACCACTTATTCAAAAGAAAAAAAAAAGAGAAAAAAAGGTAAAAAGAATGTGCTATAAGTTGACAAACACCGTAGCCCAACTCGTTCAACGCATTAATGTCTCATGTCTCAGTGCTACAGACTCTGTGAAGCATGCTCAGCAAAAGCAGAGATGATCACAGTCCTGACTGAAGGACAGAGGCAATCCATTGCAGAGCACACAGGTTGCAGTTCTGAGCACTGACAGCCAGTGCAGTAGGAAAAAAATAAAGCTGTACTATTTTAAGGACACAACTTTGATAATTATTTAGTTAAAAGCCAAGTAAAAGTGATATGCTGGGCATTGCCCCTGGTGAAATAGGTTAGCTACATTGGAAGAGGTTACCTTTTGCTATTCAACATCTTGACTGCCTAGTTACCATCTCCAAACTAAGATATTTGCCTCAGCACACGGTTGTTTACACAAGTAACTTATCTTACCTCAGTGAGACATTTGATAACCATAAAACATCCATCACACTCTGTCCTATTGCTTTTCTTTAACTCCAGGCAAGGCCCATTCCTTCACCTGAGCCTTTGACAGCTTTGAAATGTGGCAGAGTGTCAACATTGGTGTGGCTCGGGGGCCATGCAGTGGTTGCCTTCTGCAGAGAGTCCACAATGCTCCAGTATTTCTCCTCTTTGAATAGAGCTGGCAAAATCCATAGTTGCTTCCATTCTAATTGGCTAAAAATTAGAAAAAGCCTGGCACCCTATCACAGAGGTCGTTAAGTGCAGAGTTGACACGATGAAGGCCTCTGTACCAGGAGTTGCTCATAAGAGGTGGCAATATTACAGCTCAGTTTGTACTTTAACTTTTAAAATTTTTTTCTCCTTTCAAATGTTGTTTTTTTTCCCCCCTGGGTGGAGCGCAGCCAGGGAGGTGATGACTTACCTGCCACAGCTTAACAGATCGCAATCTGGAATTGGCAGAGTGTTAACACAATGCTCCAGCAGAGCTTTTCTGTCTCTAATTTCTATGATTATGTTGTTACTGGGTCAGTGAAGAGAACCATGAAAAACACAATTACCAGGAAGCCCTGTTTCTTTCCTCGTCCCTTTGTCTCACTGTGGATTGGGTGTGTGACTTGCGGAGCAAGAGAGGAGCCGCTGTATTCGCCCATGCTACTGAAAAGGATGCTGCCCGCCAATGGGACTCAAGCGTGGGAAAACCCCACTGTTGGCGGGAAAGGCCAGTCACGTTGTATTTGGCAGCTGGCATCCAAATGCATATTATGGATTGAGCAATAGCAGCTACCACTCCTGCCACAACAGTGGCCAACCAGCAGTGCAGAAGAAGGGCGGCAAAAACCTCCCTGCTGCTGTGTATGAAAACACAGGGGAAGGAAGATGTTGCTGTGGAAGGACAGCATTATTTTTTTTTTTAGATCAGTGGCATAGCATCAGAGATGAGGGAAAGGGGACAAATATGTTTCAACTGTGGGTGCCGGTCCAAGGTTTGCTCAGCGCAAGCTCACCTGTGCATCATGGGCTGGTGGAGCTGACTCGACTCCATTATGTGACGCACAGTGGGAAAGGAGAACTTCTCTTGTTGACTGCACTCCAAATCATGTATAACCCTAAGACTCCAACAACAAATGCCAATACCAGCAGAGAAAGCCAATATTTTTTTATTGTTATTTGCTATCCAAAATGTCAGCTCAAAGTCAACACCAACTCTCAACAGGTCTGATAGGTGAGCATACTCTAAACTGATGGTTGAAATACCTTATTTGCCTGCTGCGTGCTGCAAAAATAAATGTCTAGCAGGAAAGAACAGACTTTGGCAAACAAACTGACAACATACGGGGAAGGCTCGTGATTTGATCTGGAAGGGAACACAGTATAAACAGGGATAAAGTTTACTTTAAGCATGCATGAAAGGTAGGGCTATGCGCCATGGTTTGGACTTCTTAATTCTACTGGAGAACGGCTTGAAACATATCTGCTATTTTATGCCTTGGGATCTATTCTCATTCCAAAATGTTACCAGTCATCTCAGAAAGGTTTTTAAATAAAAAAACCTTGTGTTTTTTTTTCCCACCCATGGTGCCTCAGTTTATCAGTAATCAACAAGAACATAAATTCCAGCAGATGAAGAGAAATCTCTTCATCTTGGTGGTAATAAACCTTTAAGTGGAGTTTTCCCTGCTTATAGATCCCTGCCACAAATCTTTCTGATATTCCTGTGCTGAGGGTCTAAATATGGGCAGATAGTATATGATGCAGCACTGGCATGCTATTAATATAACTATTAGGCTCCACATTTGTAATCAGAACCTGTTTATATGCTGGTATAGCCATGAACAATGTCACCCAGGACACATTTCTATGGGATTTGGTGACTGTCTTTTATTTCACATACTGCAAAAAACCCTGTCTGGAAACAGGATTCCAGGGAAGGGAAAGTCAGCTATCTCTGCCAGGGATCTCTTTCACCCCCTGAGTTTCAGCCATCACTGGAGATAAATGCAAGATGAAGGGAACCAGCAAGGGGAAAAAGAAACAGGCTGGCAGTTTCTTGCTGCTTCTTTTGAAGTCACCAGCATTACTCCTGACATCTTCAGCGGGGTTTGGCTGGGCTCCGTGCAGAAGCGCCTTTGAAGATTTTGCTAAGGCTTAAGGCCTTGATCACGACAACATTTACGCCTGTGAGTAACTCTGTGCAGCTGAGCACTTCCAGGGTGCTCAGCGGGACGCTTCATATGAGACTTTGCAGGATTGGTCTTAAGCAATGAGTGCTTAAAAGAAACATTCTGCTTGTCATGCTTTTATCCTTGACCACATCAAATGAAACGCCTTGACAGTGCTGGGAGAATGAATTTGCATTGAAAACCCACAGCTCTTACAAGCAGTGCATTAATTATTTTATTAATTTGCTCTTTTTACATTATGGGAAACATTCATCTATTTACATCTTCCTGTCCACACACAAACCAGATAATCCTATAGAAACCCAAATTGTTAAGCCATAAAAACGCTCTTCTCTGTCTAAAGGCTTTCAGTTTTGTCTTTCGTTTCAAAACAAAAACATTTTTAAAATCACTTTTGGGAATGCAGGTAGGCCAGTGATTTACATTCCAGTTACATAAAAGATGAATTTGATAATTTTCCTTAAAAAAAACCACCCAAATAAAAACAAACCAAAACCCCCAATAAACTCACAAAGATACAGTTTAAATTAAAGTGATAGTGCACACCAAAGCATTAAGGGAACACCAATAAATAAACTCAAATATATTACAAATAAATTATTTCTATTTACCTTTTCAAATATTAAAAATCTTTAATCCATTTCTTCATCTTTCTTTACAAAAAGATCATGAGAATTTTATGGAAACATCTGCAAAAAATATAATAAATAGGGATTTTTTTTTTTTTAACTTTTGAAGCAGGAGACAAAAACAACCTTTTCTAAAATTTCTCCCAAGGAAATAAAAAAAAAAAAGCAATAGTTTTGTTCCAAAGTGAAACAGAATATAAGCATTTCTAACATACACTGGGCAGGTTAGACTAAAAATAAATGGTTACAAATTATTCTAAAACAGATGATAGAGCAAATACACTAGCATTAGAGTCAGTAATGAGTCAAGTGGTTAACTAGTGGCATTCTAGGGGCAGAATTATTCTATTTTACATTTTCCAGTCTTGGCTAATATTTTCAATATTTTGTTAAAAAACTAAGCAAACATTATAATACCTTCTCCAGTGCTAAATGAACTAACAGGCATTCAGCTAAGAATAGATTCATTTAAAATAGATACAAAAAATATTCTATGATACACAAATACAATAATTTGTAATGTACAAGACTAGACTAGTCTTTACTCTTCTGCCTTTTTTAAGGGGGAACTTGCTGGATATAAATTTCTGTAGCCACTTGTCAACCAAAGTCTTAACTCATCTTTCATAAAACGTTCACAAAACTAAGTCTGTGACACAGTTGTGAATGTGGACTCTCACCTGGATACTTCAGTACAAATGAGTTCCAAATAATTAATACTTCCTATGACTATATATGCTCAAAAGTGGCAGTTGGCACTATTACATACTGCAAACACGGTGATGTTCCATTGCTGCTAAAAGTTAAACACGGTGTTTCAAAACTAGCAAATACACTGGTATTCAAACGCTTAGAGGGTCAAACCTTTTGAAGCTCTTGTAACACAAAGCACTCTAGGGTTACACTGGATTTCTGATTACTCTAGTTAAAAGTCTTTTATATATGAAATTATTAGCCCTTATCTTGTAAACCACAGCAGTAAATATTTGTGCCCTGTTTATAAAGACGTAGCTCAGATATCAATGGCTTTGAGAGGTAGCAAATTCTCTAGTGGTTTTAGTATGCTTTCATGAAAATGCTTGGTGCCAGAACCTATTACCTCTCCTATTTTCTTGAATAAAATTAAATTAGCACCTGGCTATGATGTTGTAGGAAAATAAGCTGTCTGGTATGATCTCGATGAATAGTTTTAGCAAGAGCTTAACTTTTCAATGACAGCTTTGAATGCTTTTTAAGTACAAGCTGCAGAATTATGCCACCCGTGCAGCAGAATTTTTCACAGGTTGAACCATCCATACAGGTTTAAGGGCATGGACAGCCAGCGCTGGCATGCGGCAACGGCTGCACCTTGTGCAGCCCCATAATGGGGCTGTCCCTGTGCCCGTGCCCATTGGGAGCAGAAAGCAGCCTGCCTTCTTCTCCTGTGTACCCCTGCCCTGGCAGCCAGGGGAAAGGGCGTCCAGGGACCAGCAGAAGGTCTGGAAAGCATTGCTATGGGGCTCTGCATGTAGCAGGAGCCACACAGTGCTCCTCAGCCCCAGACCAGCCCCATCATCCAAACCAGCTCACACTAATTCTGCTTTCAGCAAGCAGCACAGGCCAGCTAGGCACGCGTGTGCACTCACTCACTCACTCACTCACTCACTCACTCACTCACTCACACAATGTCCATTCAGCAGCATGCCTGACATAGCTTTCCTAATGTTGGCACAAGAGATTTTGGTAGTGGCGTGGTCAGTAGTGCTCCTCGGCAGAGCAGCCAGAGGACAAGCGCCTGCTTCAGCCAGGGATGGTTGGTGGGGACAGACACACAGTGGCTGACCTCTCAGGCTCTTCTCCAGCCCTATTGTTTGCCATTTCCCCCCACTATTAATGAGCTACTTGGGATGCATATTTTGTATGATTGCAAAACAATGGCAGAAGCCAGGGTAGGAAGGCTTGTCGTGAAGAAAATTAAGTTCATGTTGATCCTGTATATTATGAAAAATACTTTATTGTTCTTGTTCAAATGGGTATTTTATACTATTGAGAGGAGGCTGGATTAGAAACTTACTTCTAGATATGGACCATTTGGTGATAACCAATCTGAACTGTAGCATACAACCAGCTGTGGACAGAGCAAAGCAAGCCTGGCCTAGAAAAGCATGGGAGGCTCCATGTACAGCAATTCGCCTATAGGTGTCCATGTGTGGCTGCGTGGATGTGTGAGATTGGACGGTCCCACCGAGATAAAGACTTCAACGAAACCAAGCTTTTTTTCTTTTTTCTTTTTTTCTTTTTTTAACCAATATAATTCATACAATACAATACAAGAGGAATTGACAGTACAGTACAATTTTAAAAATTCTTAATACTTGGACAAGAAAATCCTTCTTTTATATTATCTCTTCAACTGTCCTTGCTTCTTATCTCCTTCCTTTTCACTCTTTTATTGCCTTTCAAAATAGATTATTTCCCTGGAAGATCGAATTTACAATCTTCTGCTGATTGAAATGTTTAAGTAGTGACTGATGAAATAAAAATGAGGCAGTTTGTGCAGCTGTGAGTGTGCAGGTATCTTTCCACGGGATCTTTTCTATCCCTTGCCATCTCACCTGCGGGATATGCTTCCACTTTTTCATCCCAGAGCTGTTTTTTGTTTTGTTTTTTTCCTTTCCCCCTCCCCACTCCCACCCCAGCCCCCTCCCCTTGTGTGACTCCTCAAATTCAGGTGAGAAGGTGTGATTCGGAGGTTTAGAATAAAGTGCGCCATCTGCTTTAAAAAAAAACAGTAATAAAAAGAAGGGAATCCAAGTCATAGCTCCTTTCATCTTTTGTGAGGAAGACGGCAGAGTCCGAAAGGATCACCCTGCATGACTGAAATTTCCAAAGTCCCCTACAGTTTGATATTGCTGTACACTAGGTAACAGACTAGCTTTAGGTCAACTAAAGATCATGAGTAAGTTAAACGGAGTATCTACTGTACAGGTGAGCGGGTGTGTGGAAGTCTTAGCGCTGCGTTTATTTGTTTCAAACAGAAAAAGAAAGAAAAGTGGATCGTACTCATTTACATGAGGCAAAGAGGCAGCATCAGTACATGTGACAAAGCATTGTGATGACATGGGTGAACCTTCAGAAAGCAAGGGTGCTTAGAGGACATCTCTTGGAGGACCGACAACTACACCACGGCAGTGGAGTTCACTGGGAGCATCGGGGCGGCTGTGTACAGAGAGAGGGGAGGGAGAGATAGGGGAGGACAGAGAGAGTGAGAGAGAGAGGAGGAGGTACAAATACTTTGTGGTGACCTTGAGCAGGAGGTTAGAGGGGCAGATTATACATGAGGCTTGTCTTGCCAGAGAGAGTCCTCCTGGTTGGATCCCTTCATAGCCTGGTCTGGGCTTCGGGGATGTATATCTCAATGCTTTCGGCGCTCTCGGTAGCTGAGTTCTGGCGGACCGATGCAGCGCGCTTGGCAGCCATCAGCCGTTTCCGGGCCTCTTGACGCTGCGAGCTTTCCAGAGAGCGTTCTCGTATGAGTGGCACCTGACCTTTCGATGGCTTCTTTGGCACTGGAGGAGGGACCCTTCTCTCCTGATCAAAGCAGAAGGTTAATGGCATTATACAGCTTCTCAGGGAAAGGTGGGATAAACTAGGATATGTCAGTAGTTAGAACACACATTTTACCTAAGGTTTGTTAGCTCTTATCTGCCTTTCTGTCTTCAGTGAACTGGCTTTTTTGCTCAGGGGGTTCATAAACACAGGGCCGGGGCAAAGGGGAGGGGAGGGCCAGCCGCAGTGCTAGTTCTCCTCGGGGATGGTGTGTTACACGCCCGGCGCTGCCAGAGCCGAGGCCCCACCGCTTGCCGCTTAGTGCGGCTCCCCAGGGCGGAGAGGTCCAGGCGTCTCCTCCCGCTGCCAGGGACTAGAAAGGAGAGCATCTCGGAGGTGGCTGCGGCTGGGAAGCGAACGCTGCTCTCACCAGAGGACCTCTGGAGAGCCCTGGCTCCTGGGCCACCCTCTTCTATACGTGCATAATGCTAGGTGCTCTTGCAGCACAGGGATACACTGGCTGTGATGTTCCCAAATGCAGATGGGAACTAGCTGCCTGCAGCTGGTGCATCAGAATAAGTACTTTTTTATTTGTTTTTTTTTTTTTTAAAACCAGCATATATTTCTGTGAATATTGTGCAGTGGCTTAATGACTGCTCAAAAATCCCACACTTCAGGTCTCACTGTGCAAGCTCATAAACTCTAGCCTCCTGCTAAATAGGTATGACAAGCTACAATCAGCTAGAAATAGAAGAAAAAACTGGTAGGAAAAGCTTGAAAACCGTTAAGAGAACATGCATTAATCATCAAGGTGGCAGCTAGCTCCAGATATGCAACCAATAAAGAGGACTTTTATGTAAATCCTGGTGCATGTACACACACATGAAAAAAAACACCACCACCACCAAAAACCCTCGAAACCCTCAGAGAGGGATCTCTCCAGAAAAAGAAAAGTGTGTTCAGATCTGAATTTCAGGCGGGCACAAAGACTTTGTCAAGTTAATTAGATTGTCTTTTAAGTTACGTCCCCTTCCAACTGTGAACATGGTCTCTGAGCGAAAGGATTTTATCGTACTACAAAGGTCCCATTCTACCCTTTCGTTTTCTCTCATGCTGCTCACAACAGCTTCCATGGCTCGAAATATAAAGGTGCTTAGTTACACTTATTCATACTTTGCTTTTTCTCTCCAAACAAGGATTAATCTATGCTGCTTATAAAGGGCTCAGTGGCAAAGGGCAAAGGCAACTGCAAATATCAATTCCACAGAAAGTTTTTTCTTCTTCATTTTTTTTTTTTTTGATCCTTTTAAAGAAATGAGATGATCTCTTTCATCTAAAATCATCGACAAATGCTGTTGAGAGAGGAACACGGTCAGCATAAATCTTTAAAATCTTTACCTTCCTACTGTAGGTCCCTTTTTCAGCACTACTTAACTTCTTTTAACTCGTTATAGTCTTCTTTTTTGTTGGAAACTCTTTGAAACATTTTTCAGAAGCAAAGGCACGTATTTTTTTACGGAAAGATCTTGTTTCTTACTGCTGCAATTGCAAACACTCGGCCTACCTGCTTTAATGTAAAAGCTAATGAAAGAACATATACCAGCATTTCTGTGCATGCATGTTTGATGGTTTTAACTTCCTTTTCTGACAGATACTGAAAAATAAAAGAAGATAAGAAAATTACTTGCCTTCAGTACCTTGGGCTAGGAAAACAGATTCCCATTCATTCCCCTACAAAACATGTTAGAATGTGCACAAATGGGGTGAACATTGAACTCCTAACTCAGGAATGCGTATTTAGTCATGATTAAAGGAGGAGAAAGAGTGCTAACAGCACTGCCTTTGCAAGCTTCCTGCTGCAAGATTAATGGGTTTTGATATTGTTACAGTTCTTTGTCCAAAGTAAAGCACCGCTTTGGCCATTGGCAGCCAGTTGACTATAAGTTGGGGCAGCCCAGACTCCTGTCTGAGCCACTCTGCGTGTTGTGTTCCCAGTCGTTCAGATGACCCTACCTGTTGGCCGTATTCATTGCTATCATATTGGCCACAGTGGAAATTCAATCATCAAATTACATACCTATAGAAGTGCAACATTAGACCGTTGATTTCTCTAGGAATGGATCTGTCTTTTAAGGATTTTCTGAAACATTTGTGTATTTTGGCTCACCCAAGTGCCGTTTGTCTTGATGTCTTGATGGACAGTGAAAAATAAGGCAATGGTGCCAAATGAGAAAGGGAAGTGAAATGTGTCTCACACTTGAGGAGATGTGGTAGTTTTCATGGTGACAGAAGAAGACTACATTTAGAAAAAAAAAGACTGGAGTTCCAGATGAGCTTTGTGCTACCTTGGGTAAACAGAACTACCAGCAAAGTGAACCTGTTTATGAAATCACCCGTTAAAAAAAAAAACACAACAAAAAACCCAAACAAAACCAAACAAATGGACAAAAAAAAAAAAAAAAGTAGTTCTTTCATGTGACATTTTGGAAGGCATATTTTTGGTATTGCTCTGTTTGTAATCTGGTTACCAAAGTCAGTGATGGTTACAATGCTTCCCTATTTTTTTCAGTAACACAGCCTAGAACTCTTGCTATATGCAATAATATGAACCGTAAATGTGATTTATTTAATTTAAATAATCAATATATAAGGCAGTTCCTTCCAACGATTGATCGTCTAATACGATTAAATGTAAAGCTTAACAAAGTACCACATTCCCATTATCCGATTCACAAAGACAGATTTGGTTTAAAAATATGCCTGAAACATATTACAGATAATATCCCAGATGATTATTATGTAAACATTGTCATTACAATGGAATTAATTTGATATGAGCTTCATTTCACATTTTTAACATCAACGCTGAAACACAGAGGCCTATTTAATCTGTCCAGTATTTGTACAGGGTTTTAAATGAAGCATACAAAATCTACAATGTTCTACCTTCTTGTCATGAGGATCCGTCTGCTTCCAATTATTGGCCTTTAACTGATGAAGTTCATCAAATTTCATACTAATATTTTCTATGGACAACTGCAGCATATCCCAAAACCCTGCTAAATCCTGGGAGGTCGGCCGTGGATGTGCATTAGGATTCTGTGTAACAGAAGGAAAAAAAAGATGTTGGCTTTACAAAAAAAAGACGTTGGCTTTACTATCTCTTAATGTAAAGCATTTGTGCAAACAGTCATGCATCTTGCTAGCAACGCAGTTTCAGTAGATCCAAGTGAGAGACAGAGAGAAGCAAAGCGGAGCACTACTTACTGGTGGGTTTTTTTTTCCTCAAGGAGTCTGGCTGGGTGTTGAGCTGCTGTGCCCCTGCAAGCCCCCACTCACCGAGGCAGCGGCTACTCCCACAAACCACAGAGGAAGGGCATACGGCAGAAATCTCCTGAGGTAAGATCTGCCCAAAGATGTTCATGGGCACAACTAGTGACATTCTAACTACATTGAAATTGAATCACCAGCCTCCTCTTCACTTTCACGAGCAAGGATATCCAGCCACATTCACATTTGTGAAAAGATTGACGTCTCTGCAAAAGTACATTTGCTGCATGTGCAAATAGTGATGCACCAATGTGTGAATGCTTTTTCTACACTATGAGAACCTAAGGTCTAAAAAATACACCATTTCAAGAAAAATTGCCTCTTACACACCCCAGGCCAATTTCTTGTCTTTTTTTATTTTTTTTTTAATGAGAATAAACTCTGCAGGGTGGAAAGCTCAGAAGAGAACATGCAAGAAGCACAGTAATCCCCTTTTTTGCAGGTGTCTTTTTAGGAAAAGCTAGACTGAGACAGGGGTGAGGAGCAATGTTTTGTGTGTGCCAACTCGGTCTAATCAATCCATCAGCCCAAGACTACCGATCTGAAGAGCACACCTGGGCTGTTAGCACCTCCAGTGCAACACTGGCCAGAGGCTGGTGACCCAAGAGGTCCTGTGCTGTCATCTGTCCCTTCATTGCAACCCAGCTCTGCACGTTTTCTGCACACAATGGACAGATATGAAATGGACCTTGCTTTGCTGACGAAGTTTGTATGAGAGAGAGATTTCTGCAGGGTGTGTTTCTATAAGCTTGTTTCCAATCTAAACTCTTCAAATAAAACACGATGTCACACACATTCCCTTCAAGCACGTTTTTCTCTAAATCCTAAGGAGTCCCTACGCGGCAATCAGAGTCAGCAAGGTTTCACAAGTGCTGTGGCCTCGTAAGATTACATTGAATATTGTTATTAATATTTAGCTAGCTATCTGGCCCTTTGCATGTTGTTTTATATGACTCATTTTACTCTGCCTTAAGTTTTCTCCCTCACCGGAAGCAACAAACCCAAAAGTCAGCTGCTTGCCTTAAAAAGTTTGTGACTGTTTGTGCTTTTCACAGCAACACACAAAAATTATTTTGATAGGATAATTAGATCACCAAAAGAGTAATTATTGAATACAACAAAGTGTATATTTTTAGATTCTTGAGGAGACCAGAGATTACATTTGGATTCCTAGTTTTGTAATGGTTGGTACTAGCAGGTTGCCCAGCTGTAGGCCTTTATTTACAAACATGTGCAAGCAGAATGCTTTTTCAATTTTTATATTAAGAATTGGAAAGCTTATTCAGACAGAGCCAGCTGCTGTTGCATTTGTCCACTGAGGCAGATTTTAGTTTGGGGCTTGATTTCCAAGAGGTACATTAACTGAAGTGGAAGACAGTCACCTCACTCTAGTGAGTATCACAGGATTTGCCTTCCCTTTCCTGTTCTATGCTGACAGAACATAATGATCTATGTGTTTGTGGCTTCTAGGAATTTATGTCAAAGTTGGGAATTAAATGGTATTTATCTACTCTTCAAGGATGGATTGTTAATTTAAAAGTTTGAAAAATTTTATAAGTGCTGGCATTCTTGAGAATACTGCTTTAGAAACATGGTTTGAAATATATTTTTATTTATGAACAGGAATATAATTATTATTCTAATGCTACTGACAGCATAAAAGTAGTAAATGATAATAATAGTGGCAGCATATAGAAATTACATACAATAATAATAATAATGATGATATACTGGCTTTTTTTGTCTTTGCCCTGTTAGCATTCTGGAAAGCTACTTTTTCTCTTTTTGACTATTAGGGTTCACAAAATCACAGAATCTTAAGGGCTAGAAGGGACCTTGAAAGATCATCTAGTCCAAAACCCCTGCCAGAGCAGGATCTCCATAGACTAGGTCACACAGGAACTCGTTGTGGAACACAAAGCACTAACTTTCAGTGTCCGATTGCCTGGTATTTCTGCCTTGTTTAAGACAAGTATCATTGGGATTACAGGTGAAACATCCACTCATGAAATTCTGGTCCCCCCTGTAAGACCTTAATGTCTTTTACCCAGACACCTCTGTGTCCATACAAACTGAACTCAGAGGGCAAGGGATGGATCCTTGCTCCACTGAAGTCACTAGCAGAGCTTTTTATCTGCCATTATTTTAAGGCTCTGAAACTATTGTGAAACTCATGCTGACTCCTCCAAAGTTTCATAGAGGTACTCCCAAACTCATACCAAGGCCTTCCTTTACTGGAAGAAATACCATATTAGTCAGAAAACCTGTCTAGTTTAGGTATGATTATTCATAGGATTAGTAAAAGGTGCACAACAGTAGCAGGAAAGTTACGTACCAGATTTTCTTCGCAAAGCTCTCTGAACTGGTAAAATTTCTGGGCCATGAGAAGCTGGGCACTGCCCACCGCAGTTCGAATTTTCCCTAGAACTGAGAGAAAAAGAAACATAAGCCATGATACTTTCTTTGCTGTGGGCAACTAAAAACCTATACAACAAGAGAAGCAAGCTGTGCGGTAGTCAGCTCTGGCTTTCAAAAAGCATGTTATCTGTCAGTCACAGATTAGAAAGAAGATGATAGATTTAAGGCCAGATCTACACTAGCAAAAATAAAAATCTGTTGCTGCACATCTTACCCTTATTCCCCCAGTCAGACCAGTTGTAACCAGCAAAGAGCACTTCCATGGCAGTATAAATGTGGCTAATCAAGACCTTTTGCAACTGGTACAGAAAGCTCACTAGAAAGGCCACCTCTCATCATTCCTATAACCCAGGCTCAGGCTTTGAAAGCAGACCTGGCTCCCTGCATGAGGACATGCAGCTTTCAAACTCTGTCATGCCTTCGACACTCTTCAGAATATGCTGGAGCTGCCAGCATTTCTGTCACCTTGCTTAGCAACTTGGCGCCCTGCTTTCAGATTTAACTGAATGTTGCTGGATCAGAGCCCCAGAAAGGGCATGGTGATTTTAATGCATGCCAATGAATTTGACTTGGACCCTCTGAGTACATTCCATGAGCATGCTCCAAGGCAGCTGTTACCTTTGAATCCAGATACTCAGGCATACTTTAGGAAGCAACAACACCATGACCTCTCCTCCTTGCTAGTGATCTGGAGGGAGGTGTCAGAGTCCTAGCCTAGTTCCTGCACTATCTGAGGACTCCTCTGTACAGACACATGGGTACTCATAGTCCCCTTTGACTGACTGAGTCCTGTGAAGGACTGCAGTGAACCAGAAGACAGCCTGTAGTAAACACCTCCAAATAAAACAGGAGCTCATACTGTTTTGGTTGCATTTGACTGCACTGAAATATATGAAGTATTACTGCTGCAAGGACTAGTTGGGAACACACTCCACAAAACTGAAGTACACACTGGTGCACTCAGAGGCCGGCATTCCCCTGGGGTTTTGCCAAGTTCTGGTCAAGAAGGAGTGTGTATGCGTGTGAAAAAAACAAGAAAAGATGCAGAAACGGAGCAGACAGACAGACTAGCAATAGATATTGAATCCAGAAAAGGAAATGAGGTTTGGAGGACTGCTGGTTGAAAGAAAATTGATGCTGTGAGCAGCCACCAGTTTGTTTAAAGCTTTCAATGTTCAAGAAAAAAACTCAGCGACTATGCTATCTTTAAAAAAACAGGTTGGTGTCACAGATATATCTGGCTCCATTATGAATTTTCCCTCTCAGCTGAAGCAACTTTTTATCCCCCAATTCTCTATTTAAAGATTGGTTTAGAAATGGAATTATATTTTTTAAAATATAATTTCATTAACGACAAATGTAAATGGCACCCATTGAGTCACAATTTTCACCATCATTTCTAGTCATAGATGTTCACATTGTCTAGTCATCATATAAACACAGCAATTTTTCCATGCAGACTTTACAGTCTGAATACATGAGGCATGTGAGTGAGGACGAGGAAAAACAATGAGCTGAGATGGTGTGCACAGGGTGAGTGAGTTGTTGACAGAGCCTAGAAGAAAGACTAGTCCTAAGTGGCCATCCTCTGTATCAGCCCTTGGGCACGGTCACTTTTTTGTATAAAACCTAACACAGCATTAGCAGAACTCCACTGGGAAAATAGTGCTAAGAATTTTGATTTATCACAATGTAAAAAAAAAGAGAAAGAAAGAGATAAATAAATAAATAAATCCAACTTTGCTATAAGCCCTTCAGACAACATTTTTAGGGTCTCACAGTCCTGGCTGCGGCTTGCAAATGGAATGCCACCATGGGGCGTTTTGTAAGGGAAAGGCCTCTCTCTCCAAGGGATTCACTGTGTAGCCAAATGCTAAACAGACTGACACAAACACTCACTATGAACTGAAACCAGGCACACACTAATACAAAGTCTGCGTCCTGCTCCTTCGAGGCAAATGGCTTTCCTTTCAGCAGCCTTAAAGCTTGCTTCTTAAGGCTGCTGAAGGAAAAGTGGGATGTGGAGTTCATTTATACTTCAGACATACAAAGGAGCTGGGGNTAGGAGAGAGCTCTGTGAACACACACAGAGCCCAGACTTTCATTTTGTTCCCAGAACTCAGCTCAGCACTGCCAGGAAATAGCCGTGAGCTGGAAGATTCACTAAGTGGAATATTTTCAGCATATTGCGCAGGGAGTTTTGCACACAACTCTCATTATTGTTAGCAAGGCTTGCGTGTCTAATTCTATGCCCACAGTGCTGAAAATGGACCCCTTGGTGTGTCTAGTCATTTATGCAACCCAATATGCAAACCACTCAACTGAAAGGACTTTTCAATAGTAGGAGGAGCTACTCCCGGAGCTTTCATGTGGTTCCTATTGTTATGAAAACTCTTCCCACTGAGTATATTTGGGAACAGCTGCCTCATCTGGAGCTGGGCCACTCTGACACTTCCCAAGACTGGAGAAGGGGAGAAAAAAAACCATCTCGACTTCTTGGGACAAAAAAACCCACCTCACAAGGTGGGCTTTTCCTGCAAATCTGCACCACCTGTCCCAGGTGCTAAGAAATGTAAACACACTTTGTTGGTGATGGATTGGAATGTGCCCTTTTCTTTAAGGGAAGAAGAGCTTAATATTCAGAGATCTCAGCAGAGGGAAAAGGAAGTCCTTGTCCTTGGCTGCCTAGCGACTGGCTATTTGCCTAAAAACCATCATCCCAGCTGACTGTGGGATGCATGCTGATGCTGTTCTCTATTGTTGCCACTTCTGCTGTAGCTGTGGCTGTATCTAGTCAAGTGTCACTGATTCCTCGCCCCTCAAAAGCAAGCGGTCTGTTAATGTGCAACCCATCAACAACCAACTCTGTCATGGAAGTTAGGGGGGAAAAAGCAAGACAAAGGAATCTCTCTAGAAGGCACAAAGCCTTATCAATAGTCTGAAGTTTTGTTTCCAAATGCATGTTGCTTTTAGTGTTTCAAGTCAGAGTGCTTATTTCGCTTAGTCAATACCTCCCATGCCAAAGAGAAAGACCAAGGTGTTGTAAAAAACCTAAAAGTAAAAATAGACTGATACTTTCTTAGGAGGAAAGCCTGTGAGGTTTGAGGTCAAATACCAAGACATTAAATGGAATTCCAAAGAAAATACTCAAAACACATCAGAAAAGAATCAGAGAAAGCTTTAACAGCAAGGGAAGACAAGGTCCAGGAAGAAAACACAGACACATTAAAATAGATGTGTTCCACTAATAGGATACAAACAAAATGTAAAAACACAAGACACGATAAAAAAAATACTGACCCATCAAGATGCAATTATAACAGATCTAAACATCTATATAATGTTATTGACGTCTGCTTTCTATTCCTTACAGGGTTATACAGCACACTTAACACTGTGGGATTTGAATGCCTTCCAGTAATGTGTTAAGCAACATGATTAACATCCATCATATGCTTTGCTGTCACCCCTTCCCCAGAGGGGAAAAGTGTGTGTACTGCAGTGTTTTGTTTTTATAGTTTGAATTTTTCCTTTTCTTTTTTTGTTCCTTTCTGCTCCTTGCTTTGACATCCCTTCCTTGGAAATCCAGCTCTTTCCTGTGACGACTTTTAAGAAATAGACAGTTATGCCTACTCTGGAAGAACTGCTTCAGCATACCTATTTTGATACGATTCGGCTATTGTGGAGTGCCTCCTCACTGTAGTGTGCTTCATTAGGGGGTCATAGAATGTTTTTCTAGGATAGACACATGTCAGTGAATTTCCTTGTGTCTCTAAAAACTCAATCTGCTCTCCTTTTAAAATGTTCTTAAATACAACCTTAGACTCTGTGCTGTTCAGGCAATAAGTTCTTGCTTCTCTTGGTTCTAAGAACTGTACAGGACCTATTTTGGGATTGTAGGGCTGGGAAAAGCAAAGAAATTATGAAAAAAGAATTGCAAACAAGCAAAAAAATGGTGATAATGTCACCTGCCCTGCCTTGGGAGGAGACTGTGTGTATAACAATGATAACAAAAAACAACAACACACCTGAAATGATGCAAAAAGTCATCATATAGCTACCTCTGGGAATTTTGAGGAGTGGCAGCATTATTTAGCATTAAAGTACCAACTCTTTGTATTTCAACTTTGACAGGCCCCAGGGTCTAACAAGTGACAAAGGAGGCCCTTTAAGACTGTGACTATCAAATGCCCTTAATGTGAAAACACCTGGTTGGTAGGTAGGGCTCAAGCTAGGGAACAGAAAAACAGCAACTCGATCATTGCCCCAGAACAATAGCTGAAATTAGAGGGGCAAAGCATGAGATTTGTGTTGCAGATGTTGTCTGGGCACTGCGCATATGCAGCAATCCTGCCATAGAGCTGTCACAATCCATTTCCAAGCCAGGATGGACCAGCATTTTAGTCTATTCATGCTGACAGACTTACATTTAAATAATGCCAAGCATGACAAAAGCCAGGAAATTTAAAGTTAAAGTTACTGCTCAGTAAAGTTTGGCTATTAAGGTGAAAACATCCAAATGGAGCAAACTATGGAAGGAGTGACCTTTGTTTTGAGTCATATATACTTACAGGAGTGATCTCATTGAACTTAATAGAGCTGTCTGCATGAGTATATGCTGTTCACCAGGAGTAAAGCAGTTTCCATGTGTTCTCTGACTTATTCTGGTTTTATTAGCACACTTCATGGTTTTTTTGGGTTTTTTTCTCCCTAACTAGATTACTTCTTTGCTTGTTGATTTCTCTTTTTTCTTTGCTAGCAAGGCTTCCAGCCAGGAGCTGGCTTTCCTTGGAGAAACCCTCGTGTATGGAGAAATCTCTTCCGGGGAGAAAACCAGAACAAGAAAAGGACTTGTCCGGCATATGGCCAGAGGCATGTAGCCAAGGGGATTCCAGCAGGACTCAGCCACACATCAGGCTGGTGACCATCCCTCTGCAGGGTTGCGCCAGTCTGCTGCAGGACCAGGATGAGGCTGCCTCACACCTCTCCACTGAGTGAGTGGCCTGGACCATAACAGCTTGAACAAGCTCTGCCCAGGACTGGCAAATGGTTTTTCTTGCTCATGGCTTTTGCCATGCACAACTATTACAAAAAATGCAAAACTATTACAAAAAATAGATGTTTTACTTGTCCTTTTTCTCTTGCTCCTAGCTTTCACTCTTTCAGTTTTTCTTTGAAAACAAACCAAAATAGCAGAAAGTGTGCCAGCACTGCATAATTTGCCAGAAGTAGCTGAATTTGCAGAGGTTCTGGTCCTAAGCAGAGGTGTTACTGCAGATTTTAGGTCAACCTTTGTTCACAGACAAGCCCAGAGGAGTGTAATATACACACAAAACAATTATAGTGACGTGTCTTGTCAGAGCCTTGGTTTTATATTTTAGTTTTTACTTGATGGCCTGCCTGTTCACCTCACTTGTGGTGAATCAGACCCACTGTTTGCTTCTGACTGTTATATTTGCATCAAAGCCACATTATGACCCAATGTGAAACATTTCAGAGGGGAGGACAAAATTAAGCCCCCCTATTTATTCAAGAAAGGTTAATGCCCCTTGTAAAATAAATATAACAGCAAAAAATCCAGGCCAAGGCCATAGGTGTATATGCCCGTGCCCATTGCTGCTGGGAAAAAAATAAAGCAGTCAGAATTAACATGTTGCATGGGGAGTGAGGTCTGTTGCTGCTAATTCTGTGTGTAAATGGTCACTCCAGAGGCCGGAGACAAAAGTCATCAACATCAGCAGTGAGGCTCCGACTATATGAAATTTTGCAGGACAGACATAGAAGGAGACAGAAGAGAGTTGAGGAGAAAATAATAATGATAAAAGAAAGGTAAACAACTGATTTAATTTGAGACCTGATCCAAAGCATCAATCAATTCTCACAAGGTGTTTAGCCTCATATTTCTAACATTTGTTTTTTCTTTTTTTATGACAGCCCTACAGTTTGCAGCTGATGTCCCTGTTACAGCAAAATATATGGAAACAATATCCAGTATTGCAGCTTAAAGTGTGAGTGGTGTTCATCTGCCTGTTACGCATGTCACGGCTTTATCAGAAAATGATTTCAGATAAAACCAGAATAAACTATATAATAAATAATTCATGGGAGAAGTGGAGCCACATTTCTCTCTATATTGGCATTTCATTGTGCAGCCACTGAGCCACAGCTTGTTTTTATACACAACAGCAGACTCCATCTCCCAGCTAGAAACATTCAATCCCATCTGGTAGATTCATTCCCAGCTAGATAATACCCAACGTATCTATGTAACATACAAGCTACTGTCAAACAGCAGAGAGCCGTCTCCCCGAGACAGCTGTTCCGCACAAGGGCTGCATTGTCCAGAGGAAGCGTGGATCGTTTTACGTGAAGCGCTGGGGGGACTGGGACGAGCCCTCTGTCAGCTGCCATGGCATCGAGAAAAACCTCGCTCATCACGTGTTCTCATTACTTCGTTATCTGGCCAAACACACACTGGGGATGTCAGGTTGGAAACAAAGGATATGTTCCCTGCTCTAGTTATATTTCATTAGGAAAACCAAAGCAAACACACCTCTTCTGCTCCTTTCCTCTCTCTGTTCAAAGTTTATGGGCACATGAAAAAGACGTATTTCAGGGCAGGGTTTGTAACAGCCAGGCTTTTGTTTCAGGGGCTGTGGAGTGGGCAGAGCAGCCTTGGCCATATGGTCTTCCCTGGCACCAGGTACAGGCAGGGCTTGCTGAGCCACAGCAGAAAGCCCCACACAGCCTCTGTGGGTGCCAGCTGCCATATGTCAGAGAGCCAATGGCATCACACAGAAATCAGCATCTCACCAGTGACCACAAAAACCAGGTGACCCCATTCCTCCTCCTATTTCCAGCCATTGTGAGAAGTGCTGGTCAGAAAAGTGAAGAGGAGGAATAATCCACAGGACACACATCAGGTGTGCTGTAAAGAGGCATTGGGAATAACCAGCTTAACCTCTCCTTTATTTTCCCAACAACTGATTTCTCTCACCCATTGCTCGAAGAAAAGCCTTTTAAAACAATCATCTGTCAAAGACACCAAGATACTGAGAGAAAATTCTGTACACTGATATACATGTTCTGCATGTATCAGCCTTGTAGGACTCACTTCACATTCTTTTCCCAGGATGAATAATGACTTTGGTGAACAAAAAAATATTTGTCCTTTTTTTCCATTATTATCAATTCATAGAATCACAGAACCACAAATGTTTGGATCAGAAGGAACCTTTAAAGGTCACCTAGTTCCAACTCGCCTGCCATGGCCAGGGATATGTTCCACTAGACCAGGTTGCTCAAATCCCCATCCAACCTGGCCTTGAACAATTCCAGGTATGGGGCAGCCACAGCCTCTCTGGACAACTTGTTCCAGGGTCTCACAGAATTACAGAATGGTAGGGATTGAACGATCTAGTTGAACCCCCTGCTAAAGTGGGTTCACCTTGAGGAAGTTACACAGAAACACTTGCAGATAGGTTTTGAAAACCTACCAGAGAAGGAGACTCTACAGTCTCTCTGGGCGGCCTGTGCCAGAGCTTTGTCACCCTTATAGGAAACAATTTTCCTCATGTTTCATTTTCCTCATGCTCAAGTGGAACTTCCTGTGTTCCAGCTTGTGCAGGTTACCCCTTGTCCTGTCCCTGGACACTACAGAAAAAAATACTTGCCCCATCCTCTCGATACTCACTCTTTAGGTATTTATAAGTGTTAATAAGCACCCATCTCCACCCCAAGTTGTCTCTTCTTCAGGCTAAACATCCCCACATCGCTCAGCCTTTCCTTTTAAGAGACGTGTTCCAGTCCCCTGATCATCTTGGTGGCCCTGTGCTGGACTCTCTCCAGAAGTTCCCTGTCCATCTTCAGGCTAGGGAGACCAGAACTGGACACAGGACTCCAGATGAGGCCTCACCAGGACAGACTACAGGGAAAGGAGAACCTCCTTCAACCTGCTGGCCACACTCTTCTTGATGCATCCCAGGATGTCATTGGCCTTCTTGGCCATGAGGGCACATTGCTACTCCATGTTTAGTTTGCTGTCTACCAGAACTCCCAGGTCTCTCTCTGCAGAGCTGCTCTCCAGCAGGTTAGCCCCAGTCTGTACTGGTGCATGGGGTTGCTTCTCCCCAGGTGCAGGACACTGCCCTTGCCCTTGTTGAACCTCATGAGATTCCTCACTGTCCAGCTCTGAAGTGAGTCAAGATCTCACTGAATGGCAGCACACTTTCCACTAGAAGTCATTTTCCAGTTGATTACAATAGTGTCTAACTTCAACTACCTACGGCAAATGTCTCTATGGTTACTTCTTTCATTGGGCTGAATGAAAAATTCCAGCAGAAACAGCTTACACATTTCCAATAATTTTAAAAGTATCTCTCTTTTTTGGCCAGTGCTTATTCTTTTCCTTCTATAAATCAAATACTTCACATCTCAAAAGAATTTTAGAGACTCCCTTCTTGAGAGGAAGGATTAGAAACTTGGAAGAAGCAATCCTAGAGCTCAAGTAGTAGCCCTTGTTTTGGTAGGAGCTAATCTGGGGTTTGGAAAAGTGTTCCCCATGAAAATAGGCTTAGGTGTGCCTAAATTATACACTATGGAACTCTGTAAATGCAGCTGCTCCTTAGTGTTTTCTGGAAGCTCACTGCTAGAATTTGACAAAGCTTCATTCACATAATTTCATGTTCTTAAGCTCACAAGTTTACCTATGTCCAAAAGCTGACAGCTATTAGTAGCACTGCTTCTTGTAATGAAAGTAAATGGAAAAAGCTTCCATTTTTACAGGGAGAAAAAATTCTGGACAGAGAGGCACATGTTCAGCTCTTCTTTCCTAATTAGAGTGAATGAATAAGACATGAGCTACCCAACCTTCCTTACTAATGAAGGCTTACTAGGCATTCTCATTACCTTACACATGGGGTAATACTTTTGCCAGCAGTGACAACTGAGATGTAGTTTGCATGTGTGTATTTTTTTTAATCACAGAACATGGAGAGCTTGTTTTACCAGGAAGACAAAATTTGAATGAGAACTGCAATGGAGATGAAGTGAAGCTGAAGAGGGGAAGAAGAGGGAGAACAAATTGGAAGCATGGCTGAAATAACTTTCAGTTGGGAGAAGCATCTGAAGACTCTGATGACAACAGTGATCGAAAAAAGGCAACTAAAAATGGAAATCTGTTCAATTATATTCTAAGGTTACAAGAAATTATTTCAAATGGAAGAGTTAAGAGACATTAATACTACAAGATCCCTAACCACAATCTCCTAATTATCCATTGAATGGTGCAATTCCAAAAGCTAATACCTCAGGAGTTTCAGAAGTGAAAAGCATTTGCATTCCCTGTGACTTTAATAAGGGTTATTACATACATACACACAGTCCTTTTGAGAATCACAACCATAGCTTCATAAGCTAAATAAGAAAGGGCATGACATAGAATTCATTGGAGTAAATTTGACCTACATTAAATACCTTTTTGTAGTTACAATATTATTGTATGCAGTTACTTACTGTCCTCAGGTAAGTTGTTTTCCCGCTCTTCTCTCTCCATCTGTTGGCACCAGCCCTCCATACGATCTCTCTCTGCCTGAAGTAGCTTCAGAAACCAGTGGCCATCTCGTGGGCACACTGACCTTTGAACAGCTTCCAGAGGATCTTCGGTGATAGAGTCAATCCAGGGATCAGGAGGAGGTAAAATTGATGGATCAAAATCTGTATCAAAGTCATCATCCACTGCACATGCATGGTAATGGTTTCCTGATCCTTGTATGCTAACGGTAGAGGTGCTTGCGTCTCGAGAAAATTGTCTTGATATTTGTCCAGAACATGTATTGTCCTCTTGAGGGTCGATTATTTCAAAGTTCTCATGGAAATCCAGGTCTGCTTGCACAGCTGTTGTTACACTATTAGAGCGTGTAAATCTACGAAAGCTTTGGAGAACACAAACATAAAATGTTTAGAAAGCTTTATCTAGGTAACTTGGTAAGAAAGAACTTCCCAAGATTCTGCCACTCCTCCTAAGACTGGCAGTTCAGTCTGTCTGTGCTACACTCGGGCACTTTTTCTTGAAGCGATCAGCATAAACTTCTCATTGAAAGCCAACAAACATCTCACTTTTTTCCACTAAAGCTCACTGTCTATTGATGCAAGTACCTCTAATTGGTCTGTGGCTTAACAAAGCCAGAAGCAAGCCCAAGAGACAACTGATAGTGTCAGTAGCTCAGAATTTTAGGTTACAGATTAATGAAATTTAAAGGGGCCCAATTTGAAGAAGTGGTTTATCTTTGAACTTTTAAAACTCCCACTCCTTTGAAGTTACACACCCAAACTCACAAGCCACATTTAAAAATCGTACCTGTGAGGTTGATAAGAAAGTAATACCGATGAGACCACCAGCCACCACCATCTACGTAATGTTATACATTCCATTTATAGGGAAGATAAGTAGTTTTTACCCACAGAAGTATTTTTGATTGCTTCTTCATGAGTACTCTTCAGAATAATGTATCTGCTAACATCACCGTCATATCTCACAATTTTAGGGACCATTCCCAGACATTTTGTTTTTCACATTCAACCTTCATTTTCAAGATGGTCTCCTCTTCTTCCCCAAGGCTAGTACTCTCAGTTTCTGTCTATGATACCCTCATTGTGTTGGCTGCTACCCTGTAGGTAGCTTTCTTTCACCTTGCATAGTTTCCCTACCTTGGAGCCTTGGAAGGCAGAGAGCATATTCTGAGGGTAAAGGGAAAAGCAGGAGACAAAGGAGATGTATGGCTTTGGGTGGATTTTCTTTACCTAAACACCACTCCAAATTCTGCAGTCCAAGGCATTTGAGGTAAAGAGGTTGATAGAGAAGGAGCAGAGGGAAATGTAAGGAGCAAAAAACACCTAATGCTGTTGGAGGAGGTGGTAGTGAGAGCAGATAATGATAAGCAGTACATGGTGGAGGGAATGAGAGTAAATATGCAGGCAAATAATTACAGACTGTCAGGGTAACTCTGGAAACTGAAACACTGAGGAACATGCGAAAACAAGAGAAGCAGAGATCTGTCTTGCCCCATGATGATAAAGAAAGTAAAACCATAAAGTAATTAACATAGATGTTAATGAAATTAGTTTTGAACTGTATAGGGATAGATTCCCACCCCTTCTTCTTACCAACCCAGGATGTTTCTTCACTCATGCAGGTGGTAGTTCACTTCTAATTTGTTCACAATCCCATATTTACTCTTGAAACCAGTGTCAGGACATATTTCCCTGCAATATTTTGTCTGTTTTGCCCGTACAAGTTCTATTTTTAATTTGATCTCAATCAGCAATGAAAATGCTGAGGAGATAGTGGTGCTGGATGCTGGCCACTATTTTACTCCCTTTCATTTATATTCCACCTTCCACTGAAGGGCAATAGCTGATTAGACACATGTAACTGACAGCAAAACTTTGCCAAGTGTATTTAGTCTGCAGCTGAGGAGGGAGCGGATGGAAGGATGCTGAGAGAGAATTTCATGTCCTGTATACCTGATGCATCCAGATACTTCAGGTGGAGTACAGCAGACTTAAAGGAGGACTGTAGCAGGTCCTGCTGGTAGAGGAAATTAGTGGCTGCTGATCTGTGGCTTTGAGAGGAATAGAGCAAAGCAAAACCGGAGTCGAGAGAGCTCTCCAATTTAAAAAAAGAGGCCAATTCCTCTGCAGAAGAAAGCTCAAATTATCTTCTCAGCCACATCAATCCCTGAAAAACTTTAATAATAATGTACATATTTTTAATAATGGCCTAGACTACAAACATTTAAATATAGCACCTGCTGCTTGCAGTTCTTTTGAAGCAAGTATTAAACAATGCAAAACTCACGGTTATGTCACTGTAGTTTTGCACGGTATGCACCAGCAAACTGAAAAACATGGAGTGAGCAGAACTCTGCAGTTTGGTAGTATTTATCCTCTGACAAGCATAGCAAAGCATTTTGCTAAGGACTGATACAGCAGAAAAAGTTCAAAAGGGAGGACAAGGATCATTGGAGAGATGGTATGGCTTCCATAGGAAGAAAGACTTTTCTTGGTTTTTCTTGGAGGAGGGATATGAGTGACCTATGAAATCCCAACTAAGTGACTCTTTGCCATTTCTCAGAGTGCAAGAATTGTGGGGAGGAGGCAGTTGCAAAGCTTAGATATCTAAAGATTTACATCTAATGAAAGGAAGTTTTTCTTCACACAATATGTAATTAAATTGCCACAGGATCCTGGGAAAACCAAAGGTAAAAACAAGTTCAAAGAGAACCTGATCAAATTCACAGGAGATAGGTCCAGGAAGAGCTATTACACAGATGTTGTATCTGGCTTAGGAAGCCCCTGAACAACAGACTGCTAAATTGGGAAAGTCTGCTGGGAGGAGTAATGTTTTATACACACTCCTTTATACTTTTCCTAAGTATCTGCTACTGGCCCCTGGCAGAGAAAACCTGTTAGACTGCTATTAGTGGTTAGAAAGACTTTAGCTTTAGGCTGACATTACAATGAAAATCTTTTGGTCCTATCTAAGCTAGTTTTATTTAAAAAAATGCTTTAATTTGGACATCAGTCTGACAAATCTTATCTGCAGTGAAGTGTATGCATGTACACATGTGCACACACACACATACAAACTCAAGTGTGCCCACACAGGCACATGCTCACACAGAATTTCTTTTCAGCCACTTAGTCAGGGTTCACTGAGACACAAGGCATTAGTACACAGTGTACTCTTCCACAGCTTCCATGGTACTAGAGAAGAAAACAAATGCCTTAATCCAGGCTTGTTCAGTGTGCCCCTATCTCCACATCACAGCTGCCTTCTGCTCTCCTCAGTGCTCGAGACTCTGATATCCTTCTGTTTCAGATGACCATTTATATTTTCACTTAACACTCTGGCTTTTCAGTGTACACCAAATCCAAAATGTGAAAACATCAAGCTGTACTTGCCAAGAGGATGTATTGCTGGAGGCATTACATTTCAAGGCTTTCAGGAGTATACTTTTATTGGGTTCAATATAAGCTAGCACCACCAAACCCAGACTCTGTTCAACAAACAAAATAGAATGACCTACTTTATTTGCCTTTGTTTTATCTATATAATAGTATGCTACAGGCTTGCTTGACAGATTCTTGGCATTGGACTGTGTAACATATCTGTCTTCAAAAGAAAAACAACTTGGCAACAGACTATAGCAGCAGTTCAAAGTTTAAAAAATACTTCCAAGGAAATGTATGTTCAATGAAATGGAAATGCAGGTAGGCATCCATTATCTAGTTGTCCCCAACATATCTATGTAAAATGCCTAATAAATGGTAATTTTGACCTCTGACATAGCTTCCTCATTCACTTCCTTCCAGGATGCTTTACTCATACAAAATACCACTTGTGTCCCATATTGAGGCTTTGTTGTTTTGCTCTCAGTTAACCTCCAGGCCACAGGACAGCTGTTGAAGCTACTGCCTAAGTTTCCACCCTCTTCACACATGCAAAACAATCATAGTTTTACCTAAAGAGTTTTCATAAACTGCTGGTAATAATTTAAAACAGAGATTTGATTCTTCCTCTGCTTTCAGGTTTAGCCCTTTTGTACCCAGTTGTGCCCTGCAGGCACAAAGGTGTAATAATCACAGCTTCAGAGAACTGCAGCAGGTATCTGGCCTAAGGTGCAGAAAGCCATGAAACCTCAGACTGGATAAACCAGTATGGAGAACAACAGCACGTGTTTTGAACAACAACAGGGCTACTTGTTAGCTTTCAACTCTTCACTTACAAGTCTTCTTTTGCTTTCTTTGGAAAACATGTTTACATTTCAACTCAGGGAACTTCTTTCTTTCCTAAAAAAACCCCAAAACTCAGAAAATGATCTAGGTTTCAAACCAATTGATGCATAGTAAGTCTCACAAGTATGTACATTAAATTCAGCCTGCCTCACTTTACCCATTGGCTGTACCCTTTCCTGGTTGTGGGCTTCTCTGCTAAGGTTGTAGCTGCTGTCAGCAGAACAAAGCAAACTGCAGAAGGAATTAGCACATACAGTACTCTGTCTCCTAATGTCAGGCTCTTTGATGATACAATTAAAGCTACAGAATCTTGTATGCTTTGCTCTGTCACTCCCACTTCTCCTATTCATATAGTCTTTTTTTCATCACTAAGAGGGATGAAACTCTAATCCTTTATGGCAATGTTAGAATGAACTGGGTTTAGAACAATCTTGTTCAACTGCCTGACCACTTCAGGTCTGGGGCATTAACCACCACTCTAGGAAGCCTGTTCCAGTGTTTGACCACTTTCTCGGTAAAGAAATGCTTCCTAATGTCCAGTCTGAACCTCCACTGGCACAGCTTTGAATCATTCCCATGCATCCAATCACTGGGTATCTACAGAGAAAAGATCAGCATCTCTCTCTCTATATCCCCTCCTTGGGAAGCTACGGGGCCCAAAACTGCCCACAGCACTCGAGGTGAGGCTGCCCCAACACTGCCTACAATGGATAATCACCTGTCTTGATCGATTGTTCTGCTGTATTTTGTGCACCCCAGTATGCAGTTTGTCCCCTCAGCTGCTGCTGACTCACATTGAGCCAGCTGCCCACCAGTACTCACAGATCCCTTTCTGCAGGGCTGATCTCCAGACACGCATCTCTCAGTCTATACTAGTGCACAGCATTACCCTGTCCCAGGTGCAGAATACAGCATTTGGGCTAATCAGATTTCACCTAATTAATCACTGCCCAATGCTCCCTCTGCAAGGCCTCCTTTTCCTCAAGAGAATCGACAGAACCTCCCAGTTTGGTATCATCAGCAAGCTTGCTCATGGTGCATTAAACTGGTGCATCCAGATCATTGATAAATATATTGAATGAAACTGGCCCTAGAATTGAGCCCCGAGGAAACCACTAGCGACTGGCTGCCAGCCAGATGTAGCCTAATTTACCACAACCCTTTGAATCCTGCCCTTCAGCCTGTTCTTCATCCAGAGCATTGTGAACCTGCTCATCTCACAGTTGGATGACTTGTGCAGAAGGGTGCTGCAAGTATCAAAAGCCTTCCAAACTTCAGAAAAATTACATCCACCACTTTGTCTTCATCCGTGAGATGAGTGACCTTGTCATAAAAGGATATCAAATTAGTTAGATGGGACCTTTTCTTTGTGAATCCATGTTGACTGTGCCTGTTTGCATTATTCTTTAAATGGATTTCAATAGTATCAAGTATAATCTCCATAATTTTTCCAAGAATGGAGGTTAGACCAACAATTCTGTAGTTTGCTAGGACTTCCCTTATGTCTTTATTGTAAATTGGAATAACACTGTCTAGCTTCCATGGACCTGTGAACATTCAGCTCATGTAACTGGTCCCTTACAATTTCTGTGGTCAAGCGAACAGATTCAAACCAAGAAAACAGTATTCCTGCTCCAGCCCCTCTCCCCACAGCAGCTCATCTTTGTCCACTACCCAGAAGCCACAAGCCACTCTTGTGACCCATGACACCTGAAACCTCCTCCGCATCTCCCCCTAGATCACTGAGTGAAAGCCCCTGCTGTGCTCAGCCTCCCTAGGGATGCCCCATTTCAGACCATGATTGCTTGTGATACTTTCTGGTCATGGGTGTGGAATAGGATAAGTCAGTAGCGGGGTAAATGTTGCCATTTTGGTGTCTGTCTCAGCACTTGCAGGACCTGAGTCCACTACTAATAAACAACGTCAGAATTTCAAGTAATGTTTTTGCTGCCATGGTCTGCCCAGCTTCTCCCTCACCCACTATCCCATTGCGATAGTATTGCAATGTTGATGTCAGGCTATGCTTGAATAATAGCCTATTACCAACCAGCAGGAACTGATCAGAAATTTACGGCAAATTCTGCATATATATGCAGAATAACAGGCTTGGGGCAGCCCACAAGCAGACTGAGTGCCACCAACACAGAAAGAATTTGCTCTGATCACAGGCAGCCAAGGCCAGGGAAGGAAATCAGCCATGTCAGAGCCAGTGGCTGCTTCACTTTCCATTGCCCCACATGGTAGTTCCTCCCAAAAGCACACTGTGTGGGCTCAGCTCCTTGGCAGTGCTCAGGTATGCTGCGGGAGGGAAGCCAAGGCCTTAGTGCAGCTGGCCTATCTCACAACCATCACTCAATCAATTAATCTCCATCCATCAGTCTCTGTCGAAACATGGCAGAGCTTCAAGTGCTGCTTGGGCCCTTCTTCCCTATCCTGTCCTGCCCCATAGTTGCTCCACAGATATTCATAGGGTATCTGTCCTGCCTTTTCCACTGTGTGACCACCACAGGAGTGCTAGAGAGGAAGTTGTGCTACAGAGGCCATCCTTGGCAAATATGCACTCTGTGCTGGGCATGTCTCTCATCATCAGAGTTTGCAGAAGATGGAGGATCAAAGCATTCCTGGGACCTCTCATGCTCAAATAGACCTGTTCTAACCTTTGCCTTGTGACACTTTCTGGGAATTTCTGGGGGAAATAGCTGGAACAAGAGTGGGCAATACTTTGTTGAGGTCTGAAACACAAGACCAGATCAGGGCCCATAGTTTTTAACAGAGTACATTATTAAGCCTTGCTTTTGAAACTGCCTCTCTCTTCTTCTGAATGTCACAGAAATGCAGAAAGGTCAGAAGGGACCTTAAAGATCATGCTCAGTTACTCACAGTCAGGTTAGAATCATAGAATGGTTTGTGTTGGAAGGGACCTTTACAGGTCATCTAGTCCAACACAAGCAGTGACATCTTCCACTAGATCAGGTTGCTCAGAGTCTCATTCAACCTGACATTGAATTTTTCCATGGATAGGGCATCTACCACCTTCAGAATTTCTCAGTGGAAAGGCTTCCACTGTGGACAACACAGATAGTCAGAAAATGCTGCAAAGAAAAGCCAAGGAAATATCAATCCCAGACCAGCTTAGCCAAAATACACATTTAAAGGTCCCATCCAAAAGAGAGGTGAGAGAGGTGAGAAGTTTTGCTGCTGTGCAGGGAATATCCTAAAAGCTCAGTATATTTTGTCAAGACAGTAACTCACCAAACTCAAAAATTTAAAGGAAAAAAAGATAAAAATATAGCTTTATATAATAACAAAAGCCAAAGATGTGTTGGTTTGTTTTTTTTTTTTCCTTGAAGAGACAGGAGAGGATTTTTCTGTTTTGGTTTTGATTTGTTGTTGTTGTTTGGGTTTTACTTTTTTTGTAAATGTTACCTCACCACTATTTCAAATCATTTCACTTTACACCACACCAAGAGATATGGTATGGTAAACCACAATTTATACCACATCGAGAGTTGGGGGCATCTTCCCTGGCCTCACAGAAACCAGAAAAAATGGAGAAGAACTAGCTGTCTATGGTTTCAGTCTTCCACGGCATTTTTCTTACTTCAGAAACTACCATTGTTTCAGCATTCATAAATTCTCATGGCAGCAAATCATGCAAAATTATTAGCTGATGGTATGACTAGAGCAATAAGGAAGATAATTTTAGGGGTGAAGATATACTGGGAGATTGTGGGGTAAGCAAGGTAAAATGCAAGAGAGGCTAAAAGTGAATACAGAGCTATGGGACTGAGAGCCCCTTGTTCAGTAAGGACATGTGCTAATTAGCCTGGTACACTATATGACTCATCTTCTGGTTCAGTAGAACTGGTTGACTTTCAACAACTCAATTATGTTCTGTAAGTCAGGAATGGAAGGCGGTCCCTTGAAGTCAAGAAAAAGTCACAGGTGGAAAGGACAAACAGAAATGGACAGAAATGGAAGTGCCCTGAGATTGCACTGATGAGCTTCATTAGATAGACATTTCAAAATTGCCCTGCAAGGGGTGAGTCAAGTGAGGAAAGGAGAGGAACATTTTGATTGGTGTTTTGTTAGCATTATGGGGGAGATCAGGTAAGAGATAAGAAAGTAAGAGCAGGAAGACCATGAGGTTGAAAGAAATGCATATCAGTTTGGTTTGTTTTTGTTTTTTTTTTCCATGAGAAGGACTGGACGGAATCCAGAGCATTCGGAGGTGCTAGAAATCATAGAGCTGCACTTCGCCTATTAGTATGAAAAAGATTATTGACAGCAGGCAGCACAAAGAACTGAGGATAAGATGAATAGTGGTGATGGATATAGTTGTAATACGATCAGGTAGTGGTAGGCATATTTATCCTTTGAGCCATACAAGAGGAGGAGGAGGGCTGAGAGTCATCTGTCTTGGCAGGAAGCCCAGGTTACAGAGAGTGAAGGGCTGATGAAAGATCTGAGTTGAGATGGAAGAGATAGGGCTGTCCTCTGAAGATGCTCTGGTTTTGAGCTACTTTTATCAAGAAATGGCAGCAAAATCTTTTGCTTACTTGGTACAAGCACAGAAGCAGGAATATTTACAAGGACATGAGGAGGTAAGACTCCTTACTGTGAGAAAGACAGTCATATGGGGTGATGGAAAGGGGGAGGAAAGAGCAGGAAGCAAAGGAGTGAAACAAATTTTATATGGTGGGCTTTTGGTGAAGTAAGCAAAGAGCTTTCTTGTTTTATCACAGGGCACTTAATAGCTTAGACTAGCAAGGAAACATGATCAATTTACTGCATTTATCCTCTTTGCTGTGTCATTCTTCTCTTCTTATTGTATATTTATCTAATATTTCTGAAGCCTGGAAGACTTTAAAACACATTATTTTGACAAAGATCAAACTCAAAACAGCTTTCCTGAGGCTCTGCAGATGCCATGGTACAGAGGCAAGGAAGAATGCACTGTATTTACAATTCTGTTCCTGTAACAGATAATCAATACATTGTGCTCTGCTGTGTTTAAAAAAAAAGGAGGAATATGAGTGCCAAACTGATGATAAGCCCTTTGTGTCTTGAGTGCACTCATTTTATAAGGATAAGGGGCTGTCCTTTATCAGCCAGTTCACTTCTGAAAGTCCATGATAGATTGCTTGCCTGTTTGCTCCAAACAGCAGCAACCTCAACTTTATCAGAAAGGAAACCCCTCAAACATAGTTGTCAGTAGGTAATGTAGAAATATTGCTTTCTCAGAGCAGACCCTCACCGGCAAATCTTACCTTTTTCTCTGGAGTAATGCAATAGAAAGAGGACTTTGAAAGCAAGGTATTTATAAAAAGCCATCTCAACCTTTCTTTCCTCTCTTGTGTTTTTATTTGTTTTACTTTGGGTTTTTTTTCTTTCTTTTTTTTTTTTTTTTTTTTTTGAGGGAAGAGGAGAGGGTTGGGCTTTTAGGGTAGTTGTTTCCTTTGTGTTCAGGCTGAAGGGAAATAGTCCTTCAGCATCTATTCTAATGTGCTCATTTATCTAGTGCTGGAATAGTTGTGGGTAAATGGGGCTAAGGTCTAACACATAAAGAAACGTCTGCCAGCAAAAGATGTTTCAGCAGGTTAATGAGGAACTTGGTAACAGACTAGCAGAGTCATTGCAAAATCACATTTCTTTTTGCTGAAATCACTTCAGCCTTTCCGAACTGCAGGAAAATACTCTGCTACTTTACAGGGAGATTTTGTTTAATTGAAAATGGTGTAGATAACAATATTTTTGAGTGTTTTTAGCAGAAACAGGAAAAAAGCAGTTGAAAAAAGACAGCTTCTCTGCTTACTACTGGAGTTTGTGGGCTGGAGAAGGGCAGAGGGCCCTAATTTTGTTGGCTCAGATTTGCTGCACACAGGTTTTCTCCGAACAGATTGCAAGGGTGACTCATGGCCTCATGGACAAGCAATACTGCCCCAAGGCTTCTCCCATGATGTTGTACAGGAGTCATCAACAAAATTGTCCCAGGATCCAAAAGTTAAGCTGTACCCAAGTGGCTTTCAAAAAAATGAACAAAGGCTTGGGTGGGTGCTTGCAGCTGCAGCAGCAATAGTCAGGCTTGCACATTCAGAGACCAGGGGAAAGCCTGACTTTTCTTCAGCCACCAAGTCCAGTTCTGGGCAGGAATGAGGATTTGTAGTTGGGGTCAGGTGCTCAGAAACTTTATGTGTGTGGAAAGGGCTATGCACAGTTATGCTGCCCTGCAACATAACGGCTATTTTGTCATCAGAAAGAAACACAACTCTTAAAGACAATTATTCTAGATTTTGTTTTGTTTTCATTGGAGTATAGTTGTTTACTAATTCAGACTTCACTGCAGAATGGAGAGAGAACCACGTTATACAAGTTTCCCCTTTAATCTCAACTTTTTTTTTTTTTTTCTGTGGGGTTTTGTTGTTTAGTAATTCAGTCTTCACGGCAGAGTGGGGGGGGAACCACGTTATACAAGTTCCCCTTTTAATCCCATTTTTTTTTTTTTTTGCAAGGGAGTGAGCAGCTGTAATCCAGAGATGTCTGAGTGAGATACCTGAGCAAAAGCAGTCAGTTTGGCTCTGCCACTGCACTGCTCCACGCGGCTGATTCTGCTGAAAAACAAAGTAAACTTCCCCATCAACTCTATGCTGCTGCAGCCATCCCTAGACTATTACTCCAGCTGCATCATATTTCACTGTTTAGGTTGATTTTATGGGGGAAAATAGCTTATTAAAAGCATATTGACCTTCAAAATATTTTCTTCCAGTTCTTCCTCTGGCTCTGAAAAATCCCCTCTGAGAAAGAACACCTACACCATTTATAGGACTCAGCTTTTCAGTTGAGTGATCCAATGATTCATCTAGGAATCAGGTATTATATGTTCATGCATGCAGGAATCAGGGCTCTTAAAAAGTAGCTGTGCTATAATTATTTATACTACAAAAACTGTATTAACTTTTACTTACCACTTCTCTTCCTCTACTTGAACTCCTATGGACTGGAACTTACTGGTTGCTTTATTTTCACCTGATTTGGTGGATTCTTCAGCACCATCAACCTTAAAAACATTAACCAGTTAATTAGCAGGGATATCACCCAGCTACTTACAATTCCTACCCATGTTAACAGCATACTAAGTATCAACATGTATAGCTTGTACCATAAGTACCTTCATTTAGTCAAATAGTTCATCTGTGGTGTGCCCATTTCTGATGTTATTAGTGAATATTCATCATTATTGTTTGTTAATCAATAAAGGCAACATTTGTGCTGCAAAATGCAGGTGAACTTTATCCAGTATTTTATGCAGGCTGAATCCTCACATTTGCTACGACAAATCTCTAAGCAGTTGTATCTCCAATTACCATGCTTCACCTCTTGTTTGATTTTACCTGTTAGTCTATATGTGTGTGCATATGTGAACTCATGTAAAAATTATGTGCTGATTTTGTTTAAATGTTAGTGTCTCAAATCAGAGCATTATACAGTTGAGATTTAAAGAAAGCAGATGTGGCTCAAGTGCATTTTCTTTACTGTGTCATAATGCAAACAGGTAGTTTCCTGGAGCATAGGCAGGAATTTTATACCTTTGCTCTATCTCTAGGAAGAGATTTATACCAATGGCATAAAGCTAAAATGTAACCACAGATATGTCTTTAGGCAAAATCAGAAATTTCTGAGTCCAGTGTTAATTCCCAATCCTATTTATGACATTGTTAGTCATAGAAGAAAAAAAATTCCCAGTACAGTTTTTGGATTACAGCAGTGTTCCATAGTGACCTGTGGATCCACTCTGATCCTAGGCATACAAAATCTCTACCTGTACTTAGCATCTGTTCCACTAGTAAATAACTTTGTTGTTGAGAACCAGTTTAACAGAAGGAAGGCCTTAGTGCCAATGAGGTTTCGGCTTTTATGACAATGAGGCCTTCTTCAGTGACTGTAATTTGATAGGGCAGGATGGAATACACCTCTCTCACAAGGGCACTGGTATCTTTGGGAACAGGCTGGCCAACCTGATTAAGAGGGCTTTAAACTGAAGGACTTGGGGAGCAGGGTGTGAAATGGCAAAGTACGTGCCATCCCATCTAACAGGGAAACAGGTCAGGGCAGGAAATGCAATGATGAGTGCTCCTTAGCACCACACCAAGCCGAGATACAGAAGGCTGACTGCCCTGAGGGAGTGTCAAACAAGGGAGAATCCTCTTGCACCTGTCCAGAAAAACCTATCTCCTCAAGTAAGCCCCTGCATTTTACACCAATGCATGCAGCCTAGGGAATGAGCAGGAGGAACTGGAGATGTGGGTGTGGATGCAATTACAGAGACATGATGGGCAGCTCCCATGACACGGAGCACAGCCATGGAAGGCTATGTGTTATTCAAGAAAGACAGGAAAATGAGGCAAGGAGGTGGAGTTGCTCTCTGTGTGAGGGAGCAATTAGAGTGCATTTAGCTCTGTCTGGGTGGGGATGAGGAGCAAACTGGATGTTTATGGGTGAGAATCAAGGGGCAGGGTAGTGGGGGATGATACTATTGTGGGAGTTTACTATAGGCCACCTGATCAGGAAGAAGTGGATGAGGCCTTCTACAAAGAGCTGAGAGCTGCCTCACAATCACAATCCTTGGTCCTCATGAGGGACTTCAACCTCCCTGATATTTGCTGGCAAAGCCGCATAGCCAAGCACACACAGTTCAGGAGGTTCCTGCAGAATGTTGATGACAACTTCCTGTCACAGATAGTTGAAGAAACAACAAGAAGGGATGTGCTACTGGACCTGGTGCTGACAAATAAAGAAGGTCTGGTTGGGGACCTGAAGGTTGGAGGCAACCTTGGCTGCATGGGACAGGATTCTAGATCGCAAGTAGTACCCAAGAAAGCTTCAAGCACCACTTCCTCCAAGCCCAAGATCAGTATGTCCCCACAAGTAGAAAATTAGGAAAAGGAGGCAAGAGGCCTACGTGGATGAAAAAAAGAATACTGGAACTACTCAAGGAGAAATATGTAAGGTGGAAAAAAGGTCTGGTTGCTTTGGAAGAGTATAGGAACATAGCCAGAGTATGCAGGGACAAAGACAGGAAGGCTAAAGCCCTTTTAGAATTAAATCTGGAAAAGGAAGTAAAGGAAAATAAGAAGGGCTTTTTCGAATACATCATCAACAAGAGAAAGATTAGGGAGAATGCAAACCTGCTGATGAACAAGGAGGGTGTCCTGGTGACAGAGAATGCAGAGAAAGTAGAACTGCTGAATGCTTTCTTTGCATCATCATTGTCAAGGCTGGCCCTCAGGAAGCTCAGTCCCTGGAGGATAGTAGGATAGTCTGGAGAATGGAAGACTTTCCCTTGGTGGATGAGGATGAGGTTAGAGAACTGTTGGACAAACTGAACACCCATAAATCTGCCAAAATGCACTCATGAGTGCTGAGGGAGCTGGCTGATGTTATTGCTAAGCCACTCTAAATCATTTTTGATTCATTGTGGAGGATTGGTAAGGTGCTTGAGGACTGGAAGAAAGCCAATGTTATTCCAGTCTTCAAAAAGGGCAAGAAGCAGGACCTAGGAAACTACAGGCTGGTCAGCCTCACCTCCATCCCTGCAAAGGTGATCGAACAACTCGTCCTGGATGTCATCTCAAAACACATGAAAGCAAAGATGGTTATCAGGGGGACTCAAGAGGGATTCACCAAGGGGAAATCCTGCTTGACCAACCTGATAGTCTTCTAAGAGAGTCTAACTGACTGTATGGATGAGAAGAGAGCAGTGGACATCATCTACCTTGACTTCAGCAAGGCTTTTCATCTCCCATTACATACTCATAGGAAAGCTCAGGTAGTGTGGGTTGGATGAGTGGACAATGAGGTGGCTCGAGAACTGTCTGAATGACAGAGATTCAGAGGGTGATGATCAACAGGGTTGAGTCCAGCTGGAGGCCTGTGGCCAGTGGGGTTCCACATGGGTCAGTTCTGGGGCCAGTCTTGTTCAACGTCTTCATCAACAACCTGGACGAGGGGACAGAGTGTACCCTCAGCAAGTTCCCTGATAACACCAAACTGGGAGGCCTGGCTGATTCACCAGAAGGCTGTGGTGCCATTCAGAGGGATCTTGACCGGCTTGAGAGCTGGGCAGAGAGGAACCTCATGAGGTTCAACAAGGACAAGTGCAGAGTCCTGCGTTTGGGAAGGAACAACTCCATGCACCAGTACAGGCTGGGGATTGACCTGCTGGAGAGTAGCTCTGCAGAGAGAGAGCTGGGAGTCCTGGTTGACAATAAACTGAACATGAGTCAGCAATGTACCCTCATGGCCAGGAAGGCAAATGGCATCCTGGGATGCATCAAGAAGAGTGTGGCCAGCAGGTTGAAGGAGGTTCCCCTTTCCCTGTTCTCTGCCCTGGTGAGGCCTCATCTGGAGTCCTGTGTCCAGTTCTGGTCTCCCCAGTTTGAAAAGGGACAGAGAATTTCTGGAGGGAGTCCAGCACAGGGCCACCAAGATGATCAGGGGACTGGAGCATCTTCCTTATGAGGAAAGGCTGCAGGATCTAGGACCGTTCAGCTTGGAGAAGATAAGACTGAGTGGGGACCTCATTAACACAAGTATTTAAAAGGTGTATATCAAGAGAATGGGGCAACGCTTTTTTTTTTTTTTCTGAAGTGCCCAGGGGTAATGGACAAAAGGTAGAACACAAAAAGTTCCACTTAAACGCAAGGCGAAACTTACTGAGGGTGATGAAGCCCTGGCACAAGCTGCCCAGGGAAGGTGTGGAGTCTCCTTCTCTGAAGGCTTTTAAAACCTGCCTGGATGCATTTCCGTGTGACCTAATCAAAAGCAGAGGGTTGGACTAGATGATCACTAGAGGTCTCTTCCAGCCCCTACCATTCTGTGATTCTGTGAACAACCCATGCAGGACAAGTGCTCCAGGAGGAATGGGAGTTAAAGAGCTGTTTGGTGAAGTGAGGGCCTTTACTTGATACTGAGGCTTTTGGGAAGGTAACTATGCCTTAGACCCCATAACTGACAGAGAGAAGCAACCTTTTGAAAGAAAGATTTTTCTTTAGTTTGTTTGCTAAACAGATTTACAGCAAAGGCTTGCAGTGTCCTAAGAGTTACTAGGGTACAGAGGCCACACAAGGAAGTTCATCACAAGTGCACATTAGATTTAATTGTTAGAGGAGGAAGTAAACCAAGAAATACACCTCTGGCTAATGCAGCTTAGAGCTAATGCTCTACAGAGATGTGTGAAAGTATAATTAAGGTGTATACCTGGTCTAAGTTCAGTCTGAGCCTAATATAGGCTTCCTTTACAGTCAGTGGAGAGAGACTGACTCCATATTAGCAGAAAGAGGACTGACAGCCTACCTACCTATTTCAGGGTAGTTGCTTCTAAAAGAAGTAATTTCTGGCAGCATCAGCTGTCTTACAGTATTTCTATTACCACACTACCCTCAACTGTACCAGCATGACTGCTTGTGCAATGATGCTGCAAAACGGACCACACAGCAGATTAGCAAAGTAATTTTATTTGAGAAGCCTGTCTGACTCAAATCTCATTGATGGGTGCAACTGGGAGGGTGGCATGGTGCACGGGCAGGAATCTTGTAAGGCTGTAGAGTTGTGAAGGTCTTGCTTCATGTAATCTCAGCTTTAGGCATCTCCATTGGTTTGTACACAAAAAATTACCCTGGCAGCCCCTCACGTACCATCCCCAGGAAGCTTTCACAGATTATTATGTTGGTCCTCTATAAATGTTAAAGTTTTAGGAGATTGCCAATGGCTTGTACTGCATTTGGGGCTGTATTTTCCTCAGACTTCAGGAAACTGAGGCCCCTATACTTCTCAAAGGCAGCATTTGTTACTTGCAGCAACAATACTTTAAGAAGAGACAGCAGCAGAAGATGGTGTCTTGAACCATGATTCACACTACTGTCATTCATTTTGGCTTCTGCAAACATGGACGTTATTTCTTTCTGTCCACTATTTTGTAGGATGTTTTACTGCTAAGGAATTTTTGTTGATTTGCTCAGGGAAATGAGGAATTACAGCAGCAAAACGGCACTTTAGGTTTGGCTGGGAATGGGAGTAAGTAATAGAAGAGCTTTCCCCTATCCCTGTCCTACCTGGATCTTGTTCCAGTGTTTAACACTGAATACCATTCTTTCTTTCAGAATATACCCAAAACAAACAGCTGTGAAGCAGAAAAAGGCTACAACAAAGGCACTGAACTGAACCTACAGGCAATAGTAATTACTGTCTTTCCAAGAAGAAGTAAGAGAAAAGTCACAGCTTCTGCAGGAGCTGCCTCTGGGACGGCATACTTCTACACAGCATCTCTCATGTCATTGGGCTGATGCAGATTTCATGGTAAATTCTTAGGCTATGCTAATCAGATAAGCCTGTTCAGGCACATAGTGCTATGCTTACAACCTCCATCTGCAAGGAAAAAATAATTTCCTTTTGTGAAGGTTGATAAGCTTGTGGATTGCTGTTTTATCTGCTTGGGATTCATCTCCTATCAAAACCTGTGTTGATTCCCAGTTGATTATAAGTTCCAGGCTTTGTTGCAAAATCTAATCCTGCAAGGAAATAGTTGGAGTCTTATGCATATTCTTTGTTGGGGGTGGGGGGTGAGTATGGGAAAGATTAATTAAGAAAGCAGATTAGATTTGTCTAGTTTATTTGCTCTTCTTTTTGTAAATAGGAGTGAACCTTGGCAGGGTTAGTTTTCTTGTTTCATTCCACTAGAGTTAATAAAATACGATTTTCTTTAACAAGGGCAAATGGGAAGGAACTTATCCTCTGCTCTTGAGGCCGAGATAGGAACAATGCTGCCTCATTCAAGCATCTACCAGTCATTATGAAATGCATGAATAAGCAGTGACAATTAATTCCGTGAGGCTGGACGAAAATATTTTTTGGGTGATAGTGTAATGTAAATCATTGTTTTACACATTCCCTTTCAATGATTTAATTCATGCCTTTCTGACCCCCGCTGTGTTATGATTCATAGATTAGTGCTCATGTATGTAATTTAACAGTGTTGAATAACAAGCAGCAAGGAGGCTCAAACAAATCCTTGCATGTGATGTTTTTACGATCAATTAGGAAAACATCATTAGTACCACGCAGAATGATTATGCTGCTGCAATTTCTACACAGGTACCTGTCAGGAAAAAAAGAAAAACACACAAAACATTGCATAATGAGCAGTAAAACAGATGTAGAAATCCAAAACAGTGGTAGGCATATAATCCACATCCTGTACTGTACCTGTATTCCAATAGATAAGCATCTATTTTTCTTGAAGTAGTCCTTCTTTCTATCTTCTACAGCAACGGTGGCGATGGTTGTGGTGGTGGTGACAGTGGCAGTATTGTTCCCTACATGTTGACTTGCAGGACCATGGATCTGTGCATTGGCAGCTTCAATGGCAGCTGTTAGTGCCTTCATACTGTCCAGGCTCTCCGTGGAATTGCTAAGTCCAGACTGACTGATGATATCTCCTCTCTGTCCATGCCCGTCCATGTATGCATCTTGGGCAGACTCTGTGCTGCTCTGGGCTGTGATGGAAATAAAAGGTTTGGTGGTAGTTCTTGGTGGGACTGGAGGTGGTGTCTTCTTATAGGTCGTAATGCAGGATGACACTGGAAAAAAACATATGAGAGTTCTTGATTTATTGATGTTGCAGCAAAGCATTAGTGAGCACGAACAGAGCAGACAGAAGGAGAATGCTGTTAGCCAAAGAGCTGCCAAAAGCTCCACTGTAGGTGCCATGGAAACACCTTGCTTATCAGTGTCCACTGTTCCTATTAATGTGAGTGGCAGAATTGTCAAAAGAGGGAAAGAAATTATTCATTTGCCAAGTTTCTCCTTAGTCTTTTTAAGATTGTTTTCTTCAGTATGTTTTCTACTAACTGTTCAAAATCCCATGGGAACAAGCCCTTCAACTTAAACACTTATTCTGCTCATGGCTTGCAAACAAGATATGTAAGGATGATGAGTATAGCTAAACTATACCTCATGAAGTTTTATTGCAATTGTTTTCTGCCTCTCTACCCTGTCCTAGTATATTTATCAAATTTATGTAAAATCTTAAACTGCCTTTTTCTGAGCAGAGAGAAAGATACCGATACCACCCTAGGTGAAAATCCGTTAACACTCATCATTCTTGGACTTGTGTATTTCTTGCTATAAAATGTCTCACTTGTTGCACAGACCTCTCAAATAGTTTGAAATACTGCTTAGGATGTAAAAAACCCAAACATTTTGCCATGCCTAAATTTCTCATCATAAATAGAACATATATGTTCTGGGGGAAAAAAAAAATGCTTAATTTTACACACAGGGTGTTCGCATAATGAAGTCAATGGCTAAAGCCTGTCAGTCAGTGGGACAACTTAAAGCAAAGCATAAGTATAAATGTTTGCAACAACAGAGGCTTTAATAAAAGTTTATAAGGACTACTCTTTTCATATTTTGAAGGCCATGCTCTCTCTGTAAGTGCTGCTATATGGATTTAGAAGATTAACTTCAGTTTCCCAGCATAAAAACTATCAGCCTGTGTATACAGAATTACAGGCAGAAACCACTACATGGAGATAAAAACATCTTCCTTTAAGGGATAGTTGGCAGCTCTGCATTACTGAAGTCCTGGAATGCTTTCAAGTGAGGAAAGAAAGTCCTTTAAGTACAAAAAACAATCATGATATACTCTATTTTTTAAGAAAATAAATGCAAGCATGAACATGTGCAAAGTTCAGACACAAACATGTTAACATAAATTCTTATTAACAGTAATCATATGGCAAGAAATGATTCATCACATCATTTTAATTGGCAGACATCTATGCCACCCACATAAAAGGTAACTGCTACAGCTGTTCTGCTCTCTGTTTACACTGTACATGCTTGTCGAGCCAGAAGCCATTATGATATTAATTTGACTAGCTCAGATCCATATGCCTTCTATCTCCTGATAGCTGTAGGAATAGTTAGAGTGTAAAAGGTGTTTCCAGGGCATGAAATCACACGGGATGTTTTAAGGACTCTAGTAGAAGTTTCTGATAACATGTCTGAACCCATGTTAAGCATGTTGAACGCTAACAGAAGAGTGTTTCACTAAGGTAGTGAGAGGTTTGAAACTGTGATTCACTTCTGAAGATTCAAACAGAAACCACAGCTTCTTTGAGAGAAGAGATGGCTAAGAATCATTTTGTCAAAGTTTAACTACAGGGAAGTGAATAGTTGATAGAGGATAAAGGTGCTTTTTAAAGTGCTTATCACTAATATCCAAAACTAAGAGAAAATATGCCAATTATACACAGGGGATTGTGAATTTTGTGCCATTCTTTGTGCCATTAGTTTTGCTGCTGCCAAAAAGCATTTATTGCAACTATGCACATTCAGGTAATCAGCTGCCATTGCAGCAGCATGAGCATTAACTCCAGGACTTAACAGAGATTTTCAGAGGCTGCTTGCTTGGGTGATGGTACACCATAAGCAACCCAGGTGGTTCATGGTCTTTAGAATGTTCTGAGTGATGGAAATGCAAACTGATATTCACCACTGAAGAATTCAGAGCACATATACATGCATATATCCAGGTAATGGTTTGGGGAGCCGGTGCCGAACTTATCTAATAATGGTTTGCAATTCAGCAAAGTATAAATTAAATTATTTAAAATATGCTATGCAGGTCATTGTGGAACTCCTGGGGACATGTCAGCACCTTCAGGACATCCCAGCAAGGCATGTAAGTATCATTTTTCCTACAGAGCATGTAGGGAAATGATAATGAAACACAACTGAGAAGTGCTCTTAGGTTGGCGAGAGAGCATCAAAACCAAAAAGCAAGCTTTAACAAGACTGGTCCCCACATCACCGGTCATCTCCTACTAGAAAGGGAGTCAATAGCAACTGTCTATCGACAGCCACCATGGACACAGCAGTACAAATACAGAAACGCCTGATTAAGATGTCTTTCATTCTGTTGGTAAAGGTACTCAATGAGGAGCCTAATTCACATTGAAATGAAAGATGTTTGCACTCAGCTAATTAAATCTGAAGTTATTCTTAAGAGGGGAAGATAATTGACAAGTCATACAGTGAAACTGTAAAGAGAAACAGCAAACGTTCTTTTAGCAAGTCAAAACAAATCCTCAACTTCCTGAAGTCATGCAGCACATACTGTACAACTCCAGAGAAGCAGAGGGTGTACAAGTCATAAAAGAACCCCGGGGCACTTCATTACTGGAAACGATGTAAGGTCCTGCCACTCCTCAGCAGAAACGACAACAAAACAATGCTCAAGCTGCTGCTGTCAGAGGCAGCTGTGCTCTAAATGTTGTAGCTGTCTGAGCCCTCTGAATGGCTCAAGCACAGCACCAAAAGGGATTTGGTGCGTCAGTTTTCCTCCAGGTGCTTTCAAGAACATGTCAACTTGTGACATTGCAACCTGAAGGATCTGCTGGCTGTTCAAGTGGCTATGGAACTTTAAGCACTAAGCTGCTTGAAAAACAAGTGTTCCCCAAGAAAAATGACAGAACCCTGGCACTCTCCTTGTGCAGCCAAGAGAGCCTGACTGTTCAGTCAGCGTGGGAAGAGCGCGTCGTGTTGCTTCCTGTCCTGCCGGCAAAGAGGAACCTTATCCATCCACCTCTCCTGCAGCAGAGATGGACTGCCCAGCAGGAAACTTCTGAGCAAGAAGATTCCAGGATCTCAGGGCATGAGAAAAAGATGGAGAACTCCTCACTGCATGCCCAGGGAGCTTTCAAAGGGTTTTGCACATGAAAGTTAGCTTAATTCACATCAGGAAGTGAATTTAAAGGGCTGTATAAATTCCCTGATAAATACGTTCTTGGATGTGGATCAAGGAGCAAAGTTCCCTATGGAAATTGATCTAAGTGAAGTCAAAGTAGTCTCATTTTTCATTAAAATTGTTTAGACATGGAAGTAGTCAGAAATATATTTTTCTGGATGGCAAACATATATATGAACCCTCAGTTTGTCACAATACAGGCTAGTCTTTCATATTTTTTCCAGAGCAGGCACACTGCTGGAGCAGGTATACATTCCTCTCCCAGGGCATATGCGAGTTTTAATCGAGAAACTAGTTAAATCATGTGCAAGAATCCTTTTGAATCCCAAAGCACATTGAATCAGGCCCACTGTTTCCAGCTGTATCAACCTACCAAGTAATGCTCTCCTTTTCCGTTTGATCTTTATCCTAGTTCTGTGGCCTGCCTCCAGGTTACAGTTTAATCCCAAATACCTAGTGAAAAAGCACTTTCTCTAAATTAAAAAAGAAAAAGTCATGGTGTTTGTCCTCCTAGACAGTGTTTCCAAACAACTAGCTCATGGGACAGGAATTTGGAACAGGGAGTGTCAACCACTCAGTTCAGAAGGAAGTCTAATGATAAAAAAAATAATCCCAGATTGCATAATAATAAAAGCTTGAATTTGAATGTTTCATTGTGAGAGCACTTTAGTTGTTTAAACATGCTCACTAGGGAGATGAGCCTGCAGGGACAAATGCAAATTTTTAGCTCAGTGAATGGGTACTCAGGAGAACCCCAAGGCAGATTAATATTTGTGAAGAGATCAAATTAATGCAGTTCAAGTGATGAGATATGTAAGCAATATCTAATTTGGCACTCTCATACAAAGTTGGTTAACAAATAACAAGAAAAAAATGAAAGTGCAAATTTAAAGTTAATTAACACAATAATGTTTCGCTTGGGAAAAAAAGACCAATTCCACAGCTTGAAAGGAACAGTAAAGGACACAGCTTGTGCACAAATAGGTATTAAGGTACAAGGCAGGAGTTCTCCCAACATGTACAGCTTGGGAAAAAAAGACCAATTCCACAGCTTGAAAGGAACAGTAAAGGACACAGCTTGTGCACAAATAGGTATTAAGGTACAAGGCAGGAGTTCTCCCAACATGTACAGATGGACCTCAGTCCTCTTCTGATTTACTGTCTGTTAAACAGGTGTGCTAACAGCAGTGCCCTTGCATCTTACACAACACAACACAATACAAAACACAGATGTAGGCACAGCCAAGCAGACCTGAGCCTTGCAGCTGCAGCCCCTGAGCTCCCCACACAGAGGTGCAGTGCTTGGTTTGGCTTGTTAGACTCAAAGAGAGCTGTTATTCTCTTTACTGTGCACTTACTTCCTTATTTTGTTGAGGTTTGGGAGAGAATACTTGGAAATAGGGTTCTTGTGCATGTATTTTTACATGCAAGAAATTGGTACGAAAGCAGAATATTCATTTTCTTAATAAAAACCTATATTCACGTAGCAGATGGCTTCTGAGGATGTAGAGATTTACTGTTACAAAACTGAAATAAAGATTTTTATAAGAAGTTCTAAACTGCCCAAGGGAATAATAGCAGAGTAAGTTATGGATGTCATTACCCCAAATGAGAACTACTGAAATCTATGTACCACAGTCTCAGGAGTTCTGCCAAAGCCATGCTTTTTCCATGCCTCCACCACTGCCAAGCCAGGTATCCAACACAGCTACACAGGGTTAGGAAACAGGCCTAACTGATAATTAAGATCCTGAAGAAATCTATACAAAGTTTCTAAATTATCTTTGTTGTACAAAATAGCACCACAGATTTAATATTGCATGTACTCTGGGGTCTAGAAGCCAGTGCTGGTGAGTTTTACATACATCTGGACATTTTTGTTTGCAACGAGGGTGCCTCCAGCTTCCCAACTGGATACAGTGAAGGATCCCCTGAAACCTAGGAGAGGAGTGAGACTAAATGTGGCTCATCTGCATCTCAAATGGATTGAATGAAAAAAATACGTGTGTGCATAGTTGGTGGATAATAGGTGAATAGTGCTCCAGTAGTTTTGCATTTGTATTTGTTTTTCTGTGGTGTTTTTTTTTTTTTTTTGGTTTGTTTTTTTCTTTTTCTTTTTCTATGTCCGTTCCTGGAAGCTGCTGATGCTAGTCAGAAGTTTAATTGCTATCCCAGAAAAGCTGAATTAGTGTACAAAGAACAGGTGAATCAGCTAAAGATGTCTTCTAAATGCACTTTATCACTAGAATATCACCACAAACAGACAGAATTCAGTACCTGCAGGCTTCCCATGAGACCCTCTACACTCCTTGTCCAGCTATAGTGGAATTCCTCTATGCATAAAAATTACCAGTATGTTAACAGCATGCAACTTACGCAATTCAACTCATTTGGCCTCGAAGCCAAGAAGCCTATAAACAACTGAAAGTCTGGAAAACATAAACTGAAAGCTGTTATCCAAAATGGATCATTGCTAGAATGGCTTACAATCCTCCTAAAAAATCTGTGATCTTTACAGGGTCCAGCGATTAGGATTCAGCTTTATCTTTTCTGAAGACAGAGACACAACTGGTAGGAACATGAGCATGAGCAACTTCACTGGCACTTTTATGTAATACTTTGTTATGTGTTACTGCAGCACTCAAATTCCTGAATTTGCATCTTTTCCCCTCTGGCAATACTGTTAATAAAACAAAATGAGTGACTTTTATTTAATGTGGAGTTGTGTCAACCAAATACAGACACATACATGTAAGCAGCTATGTAAGTAAAAACAGTGCAGGAATGAAAGTCTGGATTTTCAGAAACACAGGGCGTTGAACTCTCTGGAAGTAGAGAGCTAGGAAGATGTATTTAGGAAGTTTCCAAGCATACTCTGAAAAACTAGTGACTTGAATGACTGCTGAGGAATGGTTGTATGTAAAGACTTTGGCTACAAATGTACATTGCAAGGTCTTGTGGTTAATCGCTTAAAAACCCATCTCTTATTTACATATCTGAATTGGATCTGGATTCTTGGAAACCTGACCTGAACTGTGAATACACAACCTAATTTCCAGACTACACCGGTAGCTCTTTCAACATAGCAAGAGTGAGCAAGCCACAGTGGAGCCCACACTTGTCACTCTGAGTGTATTACTGTAGGTGGTATTTGTAAATTCTGCTGTTGGACATATTAATTACTCTCAAATATATGGTTTTCTTTCAGTTATAGATGAAATATTTAATATCTGCGTAGCCAGTAAAGAGACTTATACTGTATCAAACTGGAGATATATCAGGGCAGATGTGTGGTCAGAACCAAGCCCTCATGTTACTAAAGGTCTACTGAAGCAAGTACTGTGAGTCATTCCCTTCTTTGCAGTTTGATAAGAAGCTCTGCATTTTGTCCTTCCTGAGACTTGGCTGCTAATCTATCATCCTCCCATGGTGCCAATGGAGCTGACTGATGATAAAGTAAGTTTAGCAGTCAGTCTTTTTAGGAGGAGCTTGTCATGCATTTGATGGAGAAACTGCAGGTTGAAATCGTACAGCTTTTGTAACATAGAAGGTTAGGCTAGAGAATAATTAGAATTCTTCTCTTCTAAACATGAATCCCAGAAACTAACCCATGAACCTAGAAGAGACGAGCAAGTCAATTATCTCTAAGTAATCGGATCACATAGCATTTAAGTTAGCTAAATACCAACTGTTTTCAACATTACTGCAAGGCAATGTTTTTTTAAGCTCTTCACTGCAACTAACTTTTGGAAGGCACTACTTAGCTGAGGTATTGACTCTTCAAAGTGTGATTTCTGAATAAGAAAAAAAAAAATCTGTAAATGTTGTTCCCTCTTCCTCAATCCAGAGATGTACCTTCTTTGTTTGCTGCTGCTGTCAGCAAGAAAACAAGCTGCCACTGTTTTTAACTCACAGGGGTTTTCTGAGTACATAATAAACTTAAGGTAGGCTATGCAGAATTCTGTATCATTGCACACATTGACATCAAGCTGGTCTCACAGAATTTGATTAGCAATGCATCTAAATTGGCTTAGAATCAATTAAATTGCTGCAAGCCCACGCTGCTGTAGACACATTTAGAAGTGGGTATAACCGATAAAGTTTTTTTTTTTAAAAACTTAAATGAAAATGCAGTGGAAATAAGAGTGATCCCCTCAAACAGTTTATTCCAGTGAAATATATCAGTTCAATGATTTTAAACGGATTCCCTTTTATGCCCTGGTGTGCAAACAAGCTGTATGTTGTTATAAATGGATGTTATTACATTCATTTATATCCACTGAAAACTGTATGGCTATAATTTAACCCAATGACAATTTCCAAATTTTAAGAGAGCTCTTTACTTTTCTGGGTCAAAATCAGTTGTCAAGGTTGCTTTATGTGAGTTCATTTGTGCCTGAATGGTTTGGTTACTTTTATATCTGGGATTTTTTAAAAGCTACAATAAACCACAGAACATGGTGAGCAACATTATTACTAATGAATTTTTCAAGGCTGACCAACACTGGGGAAGTTCTGCACTACAAGACATGTATATATAGACATACAGGACAGTTATTTTCCTCCAGTCATTAGGGAACTGGTATACAAAGAAAGTACAGAAATGTAGGTATACCAGTTTCACACGTTATTCAACCTGTTCAGAAACTTTTAAGCAATCAAGAAAGTCATTGCTCTGACATAGACTATTCAAATGTGTTTAATCCAATCTATATGATTTAGTATTTTTGGTACAGTAGCTACCTACTTTATTAAGCAAATTACCTAATAATGACGATGAATATAGGTTGTGATTCCTTACAGTAGAGAGTGCTTTGTCACTGTATCCAGCAAAGGACTCAAATCTCTTTAAATGCTTAAGAGAAAGTACATACTTAAGGTTTTTGCTCAGTCTCTGAAGGCTTTACTGCTTTCATATTGTCTCAGAAGTCTACTTTTCAATTTATTTTGTGAATCTTATTTTATGCTACTTGATATCTAAGATTATATTAAACAGTTTGGCTAAGAGTTAAAAGTTATTCAAATGATAGCAATGATGAAGGGTTGCTGTGTTTTAATCAGATATATGTTGGAAAGAAACTGTACAAATGCCAAAGACAAGAAAGTAAAGGCCAATACAAACTAAAAGAAGAATATGATTGATAAAACCCAAGCACCACAAGAATTGATTTCTATAATTTTACTATTGGTTTCAATGTAGTTCACTGTAACTCAAAGGAAATATGAAAGTATAACACCACCCTTATAGATGTTTACTAATAAACAAAAATGTAGAACACCAGCATTCAGGAATGAAAGTATCATGTGAATGTTGAGCAAGAGCATCTGTTAATCTGAGGAAGTACTGACTTGATTTTAAGCAGACAGTATTGCATTTTTCAGCACACTTATTCTTTCTGGGGTGTTTCAGTCCAAGGAGGAATGTCTAAAACAAGCCAATTATGCTTGTGTATTTTGTAAAAACTCAAAATCAAACCAAAATCAAAAGCAAGAGACACTTGCAGAAAGAAGAAGGAAGGGAAGAAGAAAAATTACAACCAAACCTATGCTTCGGGCTGAACAATGACTTGTCACCTGAGAGAGAGAATTATGACCCTGCTCAAAAGTTCTGCCTCCTCTGATAAGGTTATCGGATGACCTGCTAAAAGTCACCTGTCAGGACAGATCCTTTACTGCCTTGGGGGAAAATCCAATCCCTTCTCAAATGAGGAGGAAATGAGGACAAAGGGTTTACACAAGAAACTATACTTATCTTTGGCCAAATTTCAGGTAAAATGGCAAAACAGACTCAAGCTTGAGGACATGAACATTTTTCAAAACACAGAAACAAATGAAATTGTTTGGTGAACATGGCATATGAAAAATGTGTGTGAAATACATGTTTTGTGTTGAGAGGAATTAAAATCTACACCAAAACCTGACTTCTATCTTCCCATTTTATATTCAAATTAACAAGTTATGTCCTTGCTCAGTGACAGGTTTGAAGTCATTGTGAGTGACCTCATCCTTCTATCTATTTGTTTGCTTTTATGACAAGATTCCCAGTTAATAATGCAACAAATTACCTGAAAATTCTGTCTTGGCGTGAGAAATTCCTAATCATCAACTTGAATGTCCTGAGCACACGAAACACTGACATCTCATTTACAGTTACCATAGTATAAAGATAAAAGCATTTAAATAAATCTCAGACCAAAAATAATTTCCTGTTGGGAGTCCTGAACAAGCAAGAGAACATCACCAATTCCCAGAAGACATTAAGACAAAGAAAGATGAGGGCCCTTGCACACATGAAAAAGGACAGACCAGTCTCGTGTTACTTTTAAGCAAGAATTGAGTGAAAGACTTTTGCATTTCTTTCCACTTATTTCTCCATTTATTAAAGAAATGCCTGTAAAACAGGCTTTGAAAAAATTCATATTCACAGTTTGTAGGATGTCAGACACAACCTTCCATAACTTTCTTGGAAACATGAGCTGCACACCTGATGACGGGCCATCAGATTTTTTTCTCTCTTTATTTATTTGTTTTGTTTTGGTCTGTTTTTTTTTTTTTTAATTATTTTAAAAACCCCATCCCTTTACTTGAGGTGGAAGTTTTAAAATTTGCCAACATAATCCTGAAACCCTGATGCCTGAATTCATGTCATTTCATTCCAGTGGCACAAATCAGAGGTTTCTTTTAAACAAGGGCAAGAAGCATTGTCACAGTAAAGAACCAATGTGGACAAACTTTTCTCTTTCAAAACCATATGGTATTTATTTTCCAATTACAATTGCCTTCAGCCATAGATTTTGGAATTAGTGCTCATGGTCTCAGCCTGGGATAACTCCTCCTTTTTTTTTAACACCTAGACAGTAAAATAATATTAACATTTCTCATATTTACATGGTTGTAAAAAAAAAGAGTGATGTCTTTTGTGTTGGCTTAGCTCTAAGGTAAAACCAGGCTTTTTGTGCTGGCTAATTTAAAAGGTAGAGTCAGGCCATCTATTTAGCTTGTAAAATGAAAGCATACATGCCCAAACAAATTTTGATGTTTTGAAGTATTTAGACTTTTTGAATCTTCAGACTAAAGAAATGCTTTCTGAAGATCACAAGGCCAATACAAAATCTTTGCAAACACCAGAAAAGTGAATCACACAAATCTGTACATTTTCACACACATACAGCAAATCTTCCACATCTCTAAGTTCGTCAAATGCAGGAAAGACCAAATTTTTAGCCAAAGCTCCATTTTCTGAAGTCTCTCTCTGCCTCAACCTGAAACATCCTCTTCTTAGTCACCCCTCTAAGACGACTCTTTTTTCTTCCCACACATCTATTCCTCCTACAAACTTGGCGTCTCTTTAGGAATAAAAATCTTTCTCTGAGACTTCATTGTCTCACAGTGAATCAGAAGGCACACCAGATCTCTGCCTGAAGATGCTCCCACAGGCCTACAGAATATGTAAGAAAGAAGAAGAATCAGGCCTGGATCCTCTCCTCCAAATTGGTACGTTAAATAATTAAATACATGAATACATATAGCTGTGAATTTTTTATGAAAATGAGTATGCTCAGCAGAACAACCTGCAGCCTGGTTCAACTCATACTTTGCTTGAAAACATTTATATGACCTCAACGGACGTTTGCATGGATATTTGAAGATTGTTAAGATGTTTGTCTTAACACCAGCACCTTTTATCTGCCTGATTAATATTGCTGAGAATATGTGGTTATTCATTATTTTTTATTCTCATCAAATTACAGAGTTGGAGCTGTATCACTGGCAACTGCCAATCACCCTGCACAAAACCCAAATAATTAAAATGGACAGATGATGAATAATCCACACGGAGGGTGTACTTTTCATAAATTATCTGTTAACAAGTGATAAACAAACATGTGTAACAATGAGGACTGTTCAAAATAACTTGGAAACTGGGAAAACTTATAAACTCAGGATTAAAATCAGTGAGTAGATCAGCCAGCTCTTGTTACCAACAATATAAATATAATTTTTATCACACTTTACCATCACTTTTTATCGCTTAAGAGTATATACAGATTGTGCTTAGCTATTGGTCACAGCAGCATCACCCACATGTGCACTGCACTTAGCTAAGAGGACAGTTTGAGGCTAGTTGGGCATTTTCCAGAAAAGATATAATTCCAGAATAATTACTACCCTCCCCCCCTTTTTTATTTAGGATTAAGGGTATTCAGAAAAAAAAGAATTATTCTGGAATAACCGCAGTACTTTTGAGAATTTCCAGAGTTAGTGAGACTTTGCTGCAGAGAGGAGTGCGGCACACTGAGCCAACAGTCTCCTGTTGTAACTTTTGTTTTCTTTGGAGTCTGTCAAAGTGCTGGCAAGGTCTGATTCCCTTCAGCTTTCAAAGACTAAAAAGGGCAATATTCAAGGTACTTTGGCTGAATGACTTGGGTGAAGAAAACAGCAATAAAATATGTGCATGAACTCACTTCTATCTAAGATTTCTCAGGCACAGACCTACCTACCTGCAGAATGATTGGAAAAAGCATGAACAATTAGATTTCAATAATTTCAAAGGCAGTTTATGAAATCCACAATGCCATTCTTTTGTGTATAAAATTGCTGTTTAATACAGGTACACCACAAATGAAATCTACTAATAAAAGAGAAAAATTCTTAGCAGTTTTCCTGAACTTAGGCTTAAGACTGTGGAAGATTCCTATTTTCCTTGCTATCCCATCTATCCCATCTATCTATTCTATACATGTCATGAGTGTGCTATGTATTTATAGCCAAGTAGGCCATCACAGCAGTTTTCTTTGAGATTAGGAACCTGCTGATTTGACCTGTTTATGAAGAGAAAAGGGTCATCTCAATAGGACAAGATTGTTTCATATTGTTCCTACCTGTTTTCTTCTTGTGCACAATTTTTTTGTAATCCCCCAGAGCCAAGTAAAATGTCACTGGTCTAGAGGATTTTCTTCTTCTTTTTCTTCTTTTGTAATATTTATACATAATTCAGGAAAAATACAGAAACATTTTTCTTTATATAAAAGTTTCAATTTTGGAGTTGTAACAGCATAGCTTTAATGTTCTTTATATATGTCTGTGTGGAAGCTCTTTGTGGCTTCTCTTAAAGGGGAAAATGAGTATCTACATTATTGAACTACTCTATAATGATAAAGGAAAACATGTAAAACCTGTCATGACAGAATGAGAAGACAATAATTCTAAGCCTTTCCATGTTCACACAACAGAATGGACAGAAACTCTGTTGGCTGTCTTGAGTCCTTAAGGATGGAAGGCACTACTCACTCTAATTTGTTAGCATTATGGTATATTTCTGTTTTAAAAGTGTCCTAAGCTGCATTGAAATGTTGCAGAGCTTTGTTTTCTTCACTTACACCAGTAAAAGTTGTAAGTAAGACCTCCTAGATCATTGTATTAGCCCCACTAATGAGCCTATGACACACTCTTCCTCGCCTCCCCCTCCCCCCCGCAATTATATGTTGTTAAATAAAATTTGGGTTTAAAAGGCTGCATTTCACATTTTTCAGTCTGCTGCATGCCACTTGGTCAAGAACTGAGCATCCCATGACCTTCCACAGCCTGACATGTGTGAAATTCATCCTACGTGACCATTTTTACATCAGTTACATCATTAACACATGTTCTTGTCTGCACAATGTTTTTTTGCACTTTGCCAGATGAGGCAGAGGCTAGAAGAATTGTACTGTGCACATGCAATTTTCTAATAGAAACAATATGATCATTATTATTCTTGGAAATGCATTTGGAAAATCTTACTTTACATTGTATAAGGGTGTATAACAGTGACAGGTAGGTAAGGCACTTGGAAGTATATTTGGAGTAAAAAAGAAGAGTCCAGAAGTACAATAAATACCTGCATGCATGAGCTTGTCTGAACACACAAATACAGCCACCCATGCATACACATACAAAACTATGTTCATCTTGGAACCTGCCTTTGGATTTTGCTTTAGATCTCACACAATGCAACAAATTTCAAGGCATACTTTTCTCCTGAGCTTCAATTTATATTTCTGGCTTCTTACAGGAAACAGGTTTATTTTGGGTAGCATTCTCAACTTCCTTGGCGTATGACACTGGGAGGGATTATTTAGACTATCCACAGTTTACACACAACATGTTAAGTCCCTTGTATCACTACCCATTTTGACTGAAACCACAAAACACACCAAAACTAAATGAAAACATGCAGAACTTACAGTAAAAAAAAGGCTAAAACCTCAAAAGTGAAATGCTACGGAAACAGAGCAGGAGAGCTGCAAAGACTCAGTGAGCATCATGGGCACTTCTGTCTGAGGGTGAAACTGCTCCAATGATCCTTTCTTACAGGTGAACTAATTTATTTGACACTACAGATTGAAGTTAATAAGTTGATATCCCCAGCATTGACTAGCTTGAATCCAAATACAACTTAGCCCACCAATAGTTCTTCACAGTGTGAACGGTGTATGAAGAGATAAACATTTCTTTCTGGAAACAGTTTTTTTCAGCTTCAAGGAATAAGCATGTGCATATATTAGTATGAAGGTGTTACTAGGATGCAGAAGGAATTATAGTTAATAGCAGCAGATGTCCTATAGCATTGTGTCAAAGACAAAAAACCTGCTGCTTGTTTGCTTGCAAAACCAGCTTGCTGTGGGAAAAAGAAAAAGAAATCTGCTTATGAACACAATAATACACATTATTTCACTGCTCATTCTAGCACCAACCCTATAATCACTGCATTCTCAACTATCTTCCACATTCCCCTTGAGCTGTGAATTACAAGCTTTCAGCACATTGGATACTAGTACTGTGGCATGATTGGATTACCATTTCCACAGGTTGCCAACGCAGAAGAATTGCTCATCTAAGTATGAATAGATTCATTTATTTGAATTCTCTTTACCTTTCAGATTAATTGTCTGCATCTAACACGGGGTAAGAAAAACAGGTTACCTTTTCTTAGAAAATAAAATGAAACCTCTAGTTTTTATATCCCAGCATTTGAAGGCATGAAGATTTGGGGACTTTGGCTGCTCAGAAGAGAGCAGTTGTTTGCAGATACAGACCTGTTTTCTGTTGCAGAATGAGTGCATTAGTCACTAAGGAGGCTAGAGCATAATGGAAAGTAACCATTTTGTGTTCATTTCAGTGCACAGCCTTGGAGAGGAGAAACACATCTTTCCATGTCATTTTTGATGTGCTATTGAATAGAATATAAACATTATAAATATTTTATTAGTCATTTATAGGTTAAAATGGTAATTTGCACACAGTAAATATTTCCCCTTGGAATTCATGAAAACATAACAGGTTTGAATTTGAAATAAGAACCAGCATTTGAGGATATTTGTTATTTGCAGGCTATTTATAGTGTGACTATTTAACTGTGTGAGTTCAGAAACACTCAGACAGCAATATGCCAGTAACAACCATTCCAGCACTACCAAGCAGCCATAACCCCAGCCCAAGGGGCAGTGTCTGTCAAACTCACAGCTCTTGTGTGATGCTGGAACTGCAGGCAAAGCAGGCAGGTGAGTCCACTCTACTGTTCAGTCAATTATGTAGGCAACAGATCACATGCAACAGGCTTAGCTTTTTCACATGAAAGCTGGTGTAGCACACATGGCGATGCAGGTCAGAAGGAGTCTCAGTGGCTCTCTGGCTTCACACTCCTACCATTGATAGGAAATTAGTTTTGCTCAAATGCGTTCACATCCTTGCACAACATGATGGCATAAAGCCAACAACCCCACATGTTGCCTTCCAAACCATTCACATCTCACAAGCAGTTTTTGGTGGATGTGAAGGCTGACCCATGCCAATGCTGGAGAAGTTGGTGAAAACTTACAGGTCCTTCCACTGGTGAGCAGCCTTTGTGGCCCATGCCTTATGTTTACAAATGAAATTCCTGCCACACATTTGTGGCCTGCTCGGCACTCTTACTGCCTGTGTTTTAACTCTTTGGTTTACAATTTTGTTATTTTAATATGGTCTACAGACCATCTGCAAACCACCTACTTGGCCTGGCAGCCCACACAATTTGGGAAACATTGCCTTATGATGCTCTTCTATAGTAATTACATTAAAAGCTTGTTAAAAAGGCAAATCCAAACAACTTTGAGATGTTAAAGGAGAACCACAGATTTCTTCTTGATATGCATCATTATGTAGTAAAAGAACATTCTGTGAAACACAAGGATATTTATTATTCAACAGATGACACTCCATTACAGCTTAGATAGTCTGGAGGAATAAAAAAAAAGGAAGACAGCGTTGTTTAATTAATGGTGGTTTGCAAATTACATCCAGAGAGAGAAGAACTGCCTTTTCCATTTTTGTTAGCCTGCATGTGGCTGCGTGAGCACTGCTCACAGAAATACAACCCCTTTTGCCCTCGCTCACACACAGACACACACACACATCATCCTCCTGACTTTGTCCTGAATGTTCCTGAATGGTTTTCCATTCAAACAAGCATCTAGATAAATAAAAACATGTCAACTATAGGAAAAAGAAGCCCTTTACCTTGGGGCGTCCACATCTTCCTCTCCATAGGACAAACACTCTCTGTGTTTTCTGCTGTGATCTCTCTCCAAGCTTCCTGCCCCTTCCTCAGCCCAGTCTCACATTGCACCCTTTCAGATGCTCTTTCTGAGTCTCACCACACCTGAGAGTGTGATTACTCTCAGGACAGTGTATTTCTTCCTGATAGATAGTTCAATGCATTATGCTTTCACTGGCCTCTTGTGCATGTGCCGTTTTGCTTTCTGTAACAAGGCAGTAAATGTCACACTTGTTATCTATAAGGATAAAGCCACTGTGCAAGTGCATGCTCACTAACCAGCATATGCACAAATGCCTGAAGTTTGCCAGTATGCTCTTTGCTTCCTGTTGTGGTACCACCTTTCAGAAAATATCTGCATGATGGCTGGAGTTACCAACCTAATTTTGGTCTCTTGTTGTGAAAGAAAACCAAACAAATACAAGGCACACTCACAATCCACTTGGCAAATATTTCCAGAGGACAAAAAGAGGAAAAATCTGGAAGACCCTCTATAAGTAGCTATAAATGCCTAGAAAACACAGGCATTCTGGGCAAATAACTTATCCCACCCTCCTTACAATAGCTGTGTTTGGAGGAGATGAACTGCCCTTTGGCAGTGTCTGCTCGCTCTCTGTACTAAACAGCAGGCTCAGATGACTAATTTTGAACAGCCAATTAGGCATGAGGAATCTCAACACCAAACAACTCCAGCATGTTGCTGCACAAAGTTGCCCCTGTTTGTATTTGGTCCCCTCTCTCCAGTTCTGTTGAGCTCTGGGATGAAAATCTGGAGACAAAGAGATACTATTGTAGCTGCAGAGTTTATCTGTCTCACATACAGTGCTTGCAAATGTACAGAAGGGTTCTGCTTTTCTGTTTGTGTAGTGCTGCACAATGGAAATCAGCAGTTTGTAGACATCTCTTTCAAAGACCAGTGAGAACAAACACTCTTTTCTTTCCTCTCTGATTTCCTCTGAGTTAACAACAGATATTGACCTTATGGAATCACTGTAGCACATTGTGAATTATATATGAAATGTAATTACCCTGTCTGCTCTAGACACGTTTCACTGTGCTGTTTGCAGTACCTATAGTCTGAGGGTTCATGGCAACTCAACTCACCAAAAATAAACCATTCATTTTAAATTTAAACCATTCCTTTTTAATTTCTTTAATTTCCAGCAAGTAGCTTGTCATAACTTCTGTCCCTACCTCTTAACATAGTTTAAAAACTTTTAAAAGTACAAGTTTTATACTCTCAAGAGTTTGACATGTGCTTAAAGGTAAAGTGCAATGTTAAGTAATTGGAATGGAATGGGATGGAATGGGATGGAATGGGATGGAATGGAATGGAATGGAATGGAACGGAACGGAACGGAACAGAATAGAACAGAACAGAATAGAATAGAATAGAATAGAATAGAATAGAATAACTTCAGTTAGACCTACAACAATCAACTAGTCCAACTGCCTGACCACTTCAGGGCTGACCAAAAGTTAAAGCATGTTATTAAGAACACTGTCGAAACGTCTCTTAAGTACTGACAGGGATGGGATATGACTAATTTTCCTTCCCTTTATTACATTCAGTTTAAAAGTTGCCCATCTTACTTTTACTATCATCATAGAAACAAAGGAGCAACATAGCTATGAAAAATAAAAGTAAACACTTGCTAATGCTTATTAACCATATATAAAAAGCCATAGAAGATGACAGAATTACTGAAGTTATTATGACGAAATTTCAGCTAGGTGTTTTTTTCTCTTTTGTCTTGTGCAAGCCCCATTAACCATGTACTGTGTGTACATTAACAACGTATGCATGGTTCTGGATGTGTAATGGGGTAGGAGTCTAGCAGGAATCCCCCAGCAACCTGGGAACACCATCCATCCACATTGCTGTTTTTCTGAGAATTGGACATTTTTTTGGGGGGGAGTATAAACTACACTTACACTTGAGTAATGTAAGTAGAGGCAGAATATGTTAGCAAGCTACCTTTACCTGCTGATTGCATGAGCAAATCTGACAGATACTTGTGTACAGCAAGCAGATTTGTGTCAACACTTCATTGTGCTGATGCAAGGGTTGTCCTGTAAGCTGCACTCAGAAGCAGGCAAAGTTGGCTTGGAATGCTTACTTCTAAAAATGAATAATAAAATGGGCTACTTTAAATGTACAAATACACGTCCTTATGGGCATATATAATTTGCAATCGTAGAAACTGTAGGAGCATTCTTTCTACTGCTCTCAAGTAATTTAATGGGAAACTGTTCGGCTATTTGCATGCAATGAATTTGCTGTTCTCTCATACTGCTACATCCTGTTACACATTACACATCCAAGGATTATATATTTTATACACATAATTGCTTTTGGTCCTGCGGTGGAAATATATTTTATAAGCCAGCCAAACTTCTCCTAACCACGTATACATCTGCTGTCTCCATGAAGCTTGCTGACAGTTAATTCCCTTCACATCTCCTGTAGCTGCATAAGAGATACTGTTCCCAGTGCCCTTGTGAGGTTACAGCCTGCTCCCACCCCACATGACTAAATCAAAGCATTCCAAAAAACCAAAGGGACAGTCAAGTCTCTGGAATTTCAAAGCAAACATTTTCTGTATGTCTGGTGCTGCATCTCCTGCCAAGTCATTTCTCCTGGTAATCACGTGTCTTGTTTAGCACACCAGCCCAGCTCTTGACTTCCAATTCAAAAACAGAGCAGAGGCTTTTATTCTGGTGTGACATACACCTGGATAAACCCACCACAAGACTACATAGGTATAAACTGAAAAGAAATAGATCCAGACCTGGCTTTGTATATTACATAGTAAGAAAGCACCATGATTTTCCTAGTAAAACTGTTCAGCCTGTTCAAGAGCGCACATCCATTGGAAGCAGCAACCACACTGATCTGCCATGTGCAGGTGCTGTGCTGGGAATAAGAGGTCACTCTGGGTTACCAACAAGACACTATCATGATGGTAATACTCTTATTTTAACTGGAGACAACTCAAATACAAATTTTTCAAACAGGCAACCTGCCCAAAGAATGCTAGAGCTCTAGGAGAATCATAAGCCCACATAACATCACTTAGCACTTAATTTACAAAGCCTCTGAGAAGTGATTACCTGTATGTACTGTCATCTAACATGGGACTGTGCTACACTGTAAGGCAGAGATACTAGCTTGTGCCACTCCATCAACTCGGGCATGTTGGCTGGAGCAGAAGGTCAGATCCAAAGCTGTGAGGGTTAAACAGTAAGGTTTGCCCAACTGTGCCTAAGCGTGAGCTGGGCAGGAGCTGTTAGGAGTAAAGAAGAGCAAGGAAACTGATCATAGTCAGTCTCAGATGCTTCCAAATTAATTGCACACTCTCCTGGGCCATCTCCAGGATGACTTGGCCTGTGATGGCCATGGGAAGGAGATGCATTATCACATAGTTCTCCTTCCAGGTGTGATAATATAGCTTGCTTTGGTGGACAACTGCCAGTACCTAGACAGAGCTGGCAACAGCTGGTAGCTCTTGACATGCCTGGTCTGGCTGGATTTCCAAGGAAATGGCTCTCTAGCACCTCCTTTACCTTCCCAGGAGACAGAGCCATCTACCACTCCCCTGGCTCAGCTCAGTATAACAGCAGTCTTTAATTCTCTGCTCCTACTGCCCCAAACAAAGCCTTTCAGTTAAGAACTCCTCCTTGTTAACAGATGTAAATCTAACAAGCCTCTGTAAGAATAAATGCAAGTTTTTAATCTAAATACGGAGTCTGTGCATGACATTAGAGAGAAGAAAAGAAACACAGAAAAACAAGCAGGTCCAGACCCGACACCAGGTTCTACTTACCACAAAACCTAAAGACAGGTATAATTCTTCCAGCTTTATTAATATGAAAAAGAGCAGCATGCTCTCTCACATACTGCTCTCTTATACTCTTTACTTCTCTTTTCCTAATCGTCTGAAATACTTCTGTCTTTACTCAGTCATTCTTGCTCTAAGTTTCTTTAAACTGTAATTGGATAATGTCCCCAGCTGTGGGGGAATGCATTTTCAGATGTATTCCTGGAGCAATAGCAGAGGATGAGAGTAGCTAAATTGTCAAAGGACTGACTAAGATATGGTTCTTTCTTTGTAGTAGAAATCCTCTTTACCAGCAACTATTTTTAAGGAACCCTAAAATATTACAGGTTTTCTTGTACATTCATGCTCCTGTATTTTATTTTCTCTCAAGTAAGATGCTGAACTTCTGAATATTGTGATCTGTGTGTGTCTCATTGTGAATTTGGATGTGCACTTGCTACCCTTGACCTTAGAGATCCCAAATGTGTAGGTACCATTTGAACTAATTTCCACAAATATATTCATTTTTTTGCACTCTCAGAAAGCTCTGTAGGAAATGTAAACAGGGGATTATTTTATTCCTTTAGATTTCCAGAGTCTCCCTGAGGCACGTCTCACAACCTTATTTGCTTTAAAGAACAACTCTGAAAACACTCTTCAGAAACTTAGTTATCCGGTATTACTTGTGCTTCTAATATTTCAAGGAAGAATTTGAATGACATTTAGCTAACAGGCAGTGTGCAGCTATGGACATAATTATTTCTGAGGTAAAGACCTTGAGCTGAATGTGCATATGGTTTACATTTGTTTTATAAGAGAAGTCCCTAATGAAGCACATATCCTATCCCACAAGGCATAACAGTCTGCAAAAATGGTTGAGATGAAGTCTTCCTATCGATTATTAAATGTTTGTTGCTACCAAAGTGGTGAGCATCAGGCAATTACCTTTTGTATTTAGAGCTATTTGTTTGTGACTTTATGGGTCTGATACATTAAAAATGAAAGTTAAAAATAGCAAGTTACCTCCTGTTCCAGAAGATGCCAAGGACGTCTGCAAATGTAATAGTGTTTTCTGCCCCAACCACCTTATGCATTTTGTCTGCATTTTGTTCATGATCTTTGACATATTTATCAATAAGCAGAAAGCAATATCCATTAATTTTATTACTTTCAAAATTATCAAGAGAATATTTCTGAGGAAGTATACAAGAATGCAAGTCAATCCAAGAAGCTGTTGAGGTCACCACTGCCAACTACATGCAGCACTCAGGATTGCTTCTGTGCTTGATGAGTACGGTTTGTGTGTCTCAGCCAGCATCTAATGTTGGACATCTAGCCATGTCTTACCAATAACAAAATCACCTCAACGTACATGAGCTCTGGCACAGGTATTTTTGTGATGTTCTTCTTACTGTCACCAAAGTGGACACAATGGATGGAACTTGGTGACTACTGATAGTCATGTGACCTCAACATATGAGGCTATCAGCCTGTTGCTTCTGCCTCTTCCTTCAAGGGTAGCATCCTGGGCAAGTCTAGCTTTCCAGGACCTCAGGCAAGCTAGGGCTCACCAGCTTCCATGAAGATGTTTGGGACACATTCAGTTTAGATTCTCACCCTGTCTCAACCCCATTTCTCCACCACTTTACTAAAATCTGACTTTGAGAACCTGCAGTTTGAACATGTGCTGGCTTTTTTTTTTCTGCCAGAAGTTTTCAGACATCAGTTTGAGGTGTTGCTGCTTTTTCCTTTCTTTTTGCTTGCTTTTAAAACACTTTTTTTTTTTTTGTAAGGAAGATTAAGGATGGCTCTACATTTTGGAACACAGAAGGCTGTGATTGTGCCAGCGAAACTACATTAAGAAGAAGCCCGGGTTAAAGTGTTTATAATCAATGAGTGTAGCCACCCCTTTCTCTATTCATAAAACTTACAAAAAGTTTTTTGATTTTTTTCTGTAATGCATCATCATTTTGTAACACCTCTTATAGATCTAGGTCAGGTTTTAGCACTTGTGCATGAACAGCTCGCTTCAATTGTATCTTGGAATATTCAGTGTTTATGGTGGGTGGCTGGGAAATTTTCATCAAACCTGACTGTTACTGTTCTCTGTTTCTTAATGGAAACTTTTGTAAAGGGCTGAGAGATTATCACCTTCAAAATGCCTGTAAACCAATCTGAATATCTGAGAAATGAAAACTGCTCTTTGAAATTTCCATGAAAAATACCTGGAAAGAGTGAAGAATACTGTTCAAAGAATCTTTATGTTACTTTTAAGCCAAAAATTATTTAGGAGACTTGGGTTAAAAGTCCCTATTGCCAGGTCAGAATTTTAAAAATCTAGAATGCTGTAGTACTTATTCCTAACCAAAGATTGAATTCCAAGGTGGAATTCAACAGCAAAGTTAAATATAAAATAAATCCAATGAGATTATAGAAGGGCATCATAACCCTGTCCCTGCAATGACCCATGTAATAGCTCTATGCTGGTGCTTGTGATGACATGTCAGCAATTCCACGTTAAATGTACTTTAAAGGCACATTAGCTTCTCCTCTTCTTTGTGCTTCCAGAGGTTTCCTTCACTCGTTTACAAATACATTTCAGTGCTTTCTATCCTCTTCCTCTTACCTTATACTACCTATGAAGACTGTTATGTTGTTCTCTCCTGACCTTCCTCCTTAGCTGACTGCTGCGCTGAGGAACACATTTTGAGATAGCAGTTCATTTTTTTCCCCTCTTCTGTTTTAGCAGAAATCCCTTCACAGTAGCTTGTTTGAAACAGCTGCTGTGTGCAAATGCTCTTTTAGCCACATTTGCTTCAATGCTGGCAAACAGATAACACTGTCTTTATGAGATACGAAGGTGAAAGAGCCACAGTCCTAGAGCACTAGTGGTAAGATGAATAAGAGAGTACGAAGTAGGTATCTGTGCCAGGTAAACACTATCTGGGGTGAGGGAAACAAAATTTTAATGAACTGCAGGATGTATGGATATGGGCAGATATTTAGTATCATATTTTATACTTGTGAAGTTACATGTTAGGTATCATTTAATATAGACCCTTGCCACTCGGTTTCTGTTGTCTGGGACAGCTTAAAATGCTATAGTCCCTTCACAGATGTTGTGGGTAGGCAGAGAGAGCTTGTTTGAATGAAAAACCACAAACTGCTTATGTTGAGGCCACAATTACAGCCTCCAAGTTTGAAGGCTGGTGAGGACAATTTTTTTTCGATAAGAAACAGAGCCTATTTTCTCCTGGATTACTTTTTTCTCCCTTCAGCTGCCTCTCTCTCCATATCTCTATCTCCCCTTTGCCAAGTACCTGGTTGCTTAACCTTTTGGTACCTCTGGATCTCCTGCTCCAGGCGCCTGGTGCCATCAGCTCACCGGTGCCACCAGCTCACTGGGACCAGTCAGGGTCAGTAGCACCCACTAGCTTTCAGGATTCGGGAGTGCTGAGGTGGGAGCTGCTGGGCTTGCCAGTGAGGATACAAATCCAAGTGGTGCTTTCACAGAATCACAGAATGGTAGAGGTTGGAAGGGATCTCTAGCGATCATCTAGTCCAACCCCCCTGCTAAAGAAGATCAGGTCACACAGGAACACATTCAGGCAGGTTTTGAAACCCTCCAGAGAAAGGAACTCCACACCCTCCCTGGGTAGCCTGTGCCAGGGCTCCCTCACTCTGACAGGAAAGAAGTTTCTCCTTATGTTCAAGTGGAACTTCCTGTGTTCCAGCTTGTACCCATTACCCCTTGTCCTGTCACTGAGCACTACACAAAAGAATCTTGACCCATCCTCTCGATTCTTGCCTACCCTACCACTGATTTTTCACAAAACGTAGCAGAACATAAGCAATCCTTGAGAGCTTTTCCTCACTTAAACTTCACTGAAATGGATTAATGGTTTAAAAAAAACTATTCAAGGGAACATGGGTTACTGGCCTGTGCAGGCAGTGGGAGAATATAGATTTAGGAAATTAGGCTTTTTTTTTTTTTTCATGTTTTAAAAGGAAGAAATTTATTTGCTGCTGTTTGGATCTTGCAGTGAAACATGTCTGATGTTACATGTTGGATGTAAGAGTTTATTAAAATCTATTAGTCCATGCTATGTGGAAATTTAAAAAAATACGTATTCTACTTGCATGTATAGCTAGGTTGGAATTTTGTAAAAAAAATACATAGGAGCAAGGTTAAATGATAAATTAACAGCCTCATAGTCCCAATCAATTAATTAAATAATTTTTTTGGTGAAAGGGAAGCTTTCAAGCTCCTATGCTATCAGTCAGAGATCTGTACTACCCTGGTATTACAACCTCTTTCTTTTAGGTCTGGAAAGCATAAACACAGACATTACTTTTGGGAGACTCTGCCTAGCATAGTTTGTGTGGGAGTTTTGTGAAAGTTTGCCTCAGTAAATGATTTACTGGGACAGTAAAAAGATCAAGAAAGTGCTGAGCTGGCATCTCAAGACAAATTACTTTCTTCACTCACTCTTTGAAATCCTTTAAAAACTTCTTGTAACAATTTTCTAGAATTCTAAAATGTGTTGAAGATCAGGTCCTGTAGCTACTGCATATCTGTCCTGGAAGTAAAGACATGATTCTTGGACTGAATCCCACCTGATGCATCCACATCTTTGCTTTGGTTATCCATTTGTTTTACTTGTTACCTGAATTGTCCTACAGAGTCATTAGGATTCTGATGTTTTGCAATGCTGCACACTTTTCTATCAAACAAAACACAAGAGGGTATTTTGCTTTCCTTTTTTATATTCATTTTGTCAAAATAATTTGTTTCAGTCATAGTAAAGACAAAAGAGACTTGAAGGCAGGAAGGAGGAGGTAAGTGGGAAGAGAACAATAATGACAGAGAGGAGAGATAAGGGAGATAGAAATAAATGACTGCATGGGCTCAGGAGGCTCCATTGCCTTTCTTTCCATGGTACTAGTGCCTTCCTGGGACTCCTGAGGAGTTTCACAATACACATTATAATAGTAAAAGACACATGGAGAAGAACAATTAAGAATAACAAAGAGAAAAAAAAATGCAGGCATAATTGTGCCTGCTAGAGGTACTTTATAATAATAAACAACAGTATGTATTTCTGGTGATAATGATCCTATAGTTCACTCTCTCCACTTACTCTAATTGCCCCTACAGTAACACTGCTGTCTATATAGTATATTTATGCAAAAGATGACTTAGAAAATTAGATTCCATTATAACAGCATCAGGCATACTAAGCAAATCTATGGAAAATAGCCTCTCCCTTTACGGCTTCTGCACCTTTCATTTTCAGTGATTTCCACCACTAACCGATAGACATCAAACATGTTACAAGCATTACTAGGTCTCATTCTCTTTATTTTACCGAAGGAGAAACTGAGGCACAGAATAACTTGCCTACAGAAACAGTATCAAGCAGATGGGCCAGTCTCCAGTCATATGCTTTAACTTTTCTGATGCTTCTATATAGAATATTATTAATTACTACAATTTGTAGCAGGCAAATCCATATGAAAGCCTTATTGCAGTAGGTGAACACAGGGAGAAGAGCTTCTGCACCCTAGAGGGGGTCCCCAAAGGCTTGCAGATTTAATAGACCATAGAAGCTCACATTGGGAGCAAAGATCTTTTGAAACACTGCTCCCATAGTAATTTTAATTATGGCAGATCATTAGTCAGCAGACTCATGCTCTGGGACCATTTATTGAGCAAGAGAAACCTTATATCCAGATCTGCAGCTGCAATTGCAAGCTGGAGTGCCTCACAGTGCTAACAAAAGCAATTACAGAAATATTTTCAAGCCCCTTAGCAAACCCGGGCAGGGTAGTTTATTCACCTATCACTACTGGTCTAGCAAAACCAGAGAGGAGAAAAGGAGGTGTGGTGCCGCAGACATTGCCTGCAGGGCAGCCAAGGGTCAGGCGTTTGCCCCCATTTTAGCAGTAATTTGGTACCTAATGGCTGTGTGTGTGCCTTTGAAGTGCAGTGCAGTTATTTTTAAAGGCTCTCATCAGCCAGCCCATCGTGTAACTTAAGAAATGATGTGGTAGTAGCAGACATAATATTCTTCTTGCAGAATCTGCAGGTCTCTGACACGTCTGCTTGACTCTCTCTTCATAGTGGACAAACGTTCTGTCAGGAATCAGTTAACAGGAACTGTGATGAGCAGCACTGACAAACAGCAGCTCTGGAGGAAGGCATTCATGTATTTAAAAAGCAAAAGCCACCACCAAGCAGCCCACAAAAAAAAGCCACACTATTTATTTTTCTGGAAGGTGAGTGGGAAAGCTTTCAAAGCATGGCTCTTATGCTGTTTTGGCACAAAAAGTACTTTTCCAAATTGAAATCTTCCATCGGGCTGGCTTGGAAAACAGCATGTGGTTTATAGCCATGGCTTGTTCCTTTTGACTTTGCCTCTTCTTTGAGGTTAAAGTCAGCAGCTGGGAGCCTCTCTGGGAGGAGGGAGGAGCATGTAAAAAACCACAGCATCCCCAGCACGTTTCCACTGGCTGGCTCTGAGATCTGCAGGTAGTAAACACAGGCACTCTCCCTAAAAGGACCTTGCTTGGCAGGATACCAAGGGAACAAACAGACTATTGCTGAGGTGGGGAGCAAAAAAAAAGTTGTTATTTGCTGGCACAGGGGAAAGGAACTAAGGATGCTGAAAGGGTACTGGGCAGCTGCTTTTCCGGCTGTTCTGGGAGCCAAAGGAAGAGCTTTTGATCTGCTGAGCAGGCCTGGGCATGCCGCCAGGACCTATATCCTTTCTCCAGCAGTGACAGCAGGCTTCCTCACTAGTTCCTCTCCGATTGCCGAGTCAAAAAACAAGTGACGTAACTCATATGGGGACCTCACCAAAATGTTTCTATTATTGCCAGCTCTGCAGAAAACATCTGCTACAGATGCCTCAATCTGAAATGATTTTCTAGTCCAAGGCAGAAAAAAAAAAGAAAAAAGAAACCACAAGGTCCTCTGGATTACATCTTGCAAAACCTCACTAAAAAAGTCCCTCTAGTGTACTGTTGAACTAAACAAATCCATTGGTTCTACAGCTGAACTACTGTGTCTGTATCGCACTATGGCCAAGCAAGCCCTTCCCTAAATTTTAATGGGCTCTTACCTGTTGTGACTGGCAGATTCAAATAGGAATATGGCTTCCAGACCTATACCTCAGTCGATGTCATTGAGATAGTACTTAGTAAAGAATGAGCTGTTTCAAAAGAATTTTTACTATAATGTGTAGACCAGCCTTCTTGATTTGTGGTGTTGTCCAAGAAAGCAAAACAATAAGGAAGCTGTGCTCCTCGGCTCTCAGACCAGAACAATCAGAGTATACAGAATACCCTCTAGCACCAGTGTGCCTCTAGTACTTATCAGCATAATGCATTATCACCATCACTGTGGGTAAATTCTGATCCAGCCTTACATCTTACTCCAGAACCAAAAAGGATTTGGAAGTCTCATCAACTGAAATGCAGAAACATGTTATGTTCCTTTTCTGATGAAGCTGAATCATACATTATTGCATGACATAACCAAAAGTGCACTTTTATCTTTTTTGCAGCATGACAACTTTTGCACCATCACCTCCTCTTCCTTTTGATGCTCACTATCACTGCTGAGATCACAACCTTGCAAGACACTAGGAGTACTTGCTCAGGAGTTTGGGTAGTCCCATAAAGTTAATTCAAACAAACACTTCTATTCTCTCAATAATGCTCCCAAGCATCCCAAGTACTTGTTCTGCATTAATGCTACTTGCATGGCAGTGGCAGCTTCCGTCAGGAGGGGTCCTCTGCAAAATGTACCATCTGTCTCTGTACTAGTTCTCTTTCTCAGATCAGTGCTTATCACCAAAGGTATGCAATAACAATTGCACCAGGTGTGCTGTTTTCACCATGTTCAGCTCTGCTGAAGTCAGCTGGAGCCCTGATATTTGAGTTGGATTCTGTCTCCAGCCATTACCATACTGACTTCAACTCGATCTGGATTGAAATCCTTAGTTCCTGGTGCCACTTAGGGCACCAGTTTCAGTCTCTGATGCTGCTTGCTGCTTTTCATGTGAAAAGATTTTGTGGTCTTTTCCCTCCCCAGCTCTAAGTTGTACTGAACCTATCAGACATTGCTACACATGAGAAGATACTTTAAACACAAATTTGGGTGTACTGAGAAAAGAACAAACCACAGGATATGAGCAAAGAGTTTTAAAATAATTAGCAAAATTTTGCCTTGTAGCACACACAGTCAACTTTTGTACTTTCTTTTTTTGATCCTATGTACCTGGATCCTGTTTTTTTTGTTTGTTTGTTTTTTGGTTGTTTTTTTTTCCACTTGTGATACTATCTCAATTGTGTGCAATTCCTTGAAATTAAGGAAACACATTGGTGGAACTCTTAGATGGAGCAAACCCATGCAGACAGTTGGAATTTCTACCCATTTTAAGAAACTATATTGCTCACTGCAACACTTGAAGAGCTGCCAAACACTCATCTCATTAGAGCCATCAAAGACAATGACTAAGGCAGACTGCTCAAGACAAGAACAAGGCAAAGTAATGTTCTGTCTCCCAGTCACTCTTCCAGCCCTAGTGATGTGCAGTTCAGCAATTTTACTAGTCTGTTGTGGTATCCTTCACAATCCCATAGCAGATTTTATTTAATGTATTTGTATGGTTGCTTCTTTAACCCATACAATAAGGATAAAACTTTTGAATAGTTTTGCACCTTTCATAAAAACAGTGAATTTTCTTCCCTACCCATGTGCAATTTGATTTCAGCTTTTTTGGTACACATACACCACTTGTGTGGTTGCCTTATTTCTTTTTTCTACCTGTAATTGTTCACCTTACTGCTGATAACATTGACTGAGGCAAAGACAAAGGTATAAACGGAAAACGGACATCTTCAGATGGGGAAAGAGTTTAAAATAACATGTCTGTCAAACATAAGAGAACAGTGATTGAGAAGGAAACAAAGTTTTCCATCTTCCAACTGTATGTTGCAAAAGAGGCAAAGTTTGCTAAAAAGGACGATGTTGAAAACATAGTTGATATTTTAATTTTTTAAATGAGACTTTCTTAAAGCTTCATTTTTAATTTGTCATCAGTAATCAACATGTAAGTGTAGAAATGTCAGTTGGGTATATAGGAACTTAACACTACTATAACTACAGATAATGCTGCAGAGCAAATGGAAGCATACAGCAGCAAACCCCTCTTCTCTGTCCACAGCTGCATAGTGGGTTGAGCTGTGACACGTCTTGACAGAATTATGAGAGGATTTGTCTGAATTATGATATAGTTGGAATCTGGCCCAAAGAAATGACACAAAAACCATTTTGCTGTGGTAGATTTTTGCCTGCCGCTGGCGTTTTTGAGCTGAAGGCCCACAATGACTTGGTTTTTCCTATGGCTGGGAATCAGGTGCCCATGATCTCCAACGGCACCTGTTGCTCACCTTCTTGATGCCGTGTAAGTAAGATTAGAACCTTCCTTCTGGAATTCAGCATCAAGCAGCCCAAATTGTGAGGTTAGGTAGGAGATCTAATGACAGTAATTCAGCTAGTAGTTCTTCCTAACCTTTTCCCATGCCTGTGACTCTGGCAAATGACTTAGTCACTTAAAGGGCATCATATACTTACAGAGCCTCTCAAATTGGTACCAGCCAGATCTCAGCATAGCAGGCTCCTGTGATGTAGAGCTGGGACTCAACCTGATGGAAATCAGCTCAGGCTGTATGCTTTTGCAATCTGGTAGTGATAAAAAACATCAGTAGATCTCCTAAGTCTCTTTTTTAGACTGCTGACAGTTCTATGTGTCTAGTATGTAACTAGCATCAGACAAAGGGAGGTAAGCCTATAGAGCAGAAATAAAACCACTCACTAAACCAGATGTATCACAGCTATAATAGTTTCCACTTATTTTGGCACATCTTTAATAATTGCCAATCTGAAATGAGATCAGCTGAGTGGCTGTACTATATAACAAATATGTTCATGTTTATATATGTCCTTAGTTTCCTTCCCCACATGTACACATTTGAAAAGCCTTGTGTTTTGCAGCCTTCACCCAGACATCTGCAATCATTTAGGGAATAAAACAGTCTGCCATCTCAGCCGAGGCTTTTCAGTGCACACTGTAACTGATGTCATTTTGGTATTTTGGACTTTCAAAAGAAACAAATAGGTTTCCAGGCAAACCACATCACAGAACATGCCATGGTTATCAGAGCCTCAGTGGCCCAGCAGCTAGCGTTGTGTTTCATCATGTCTTTCTGAGGTCAGGCAGGGAAATGCTAGCCCAAGAATACACATCTGTCTGTACACAAATAGCTTCAGTCTTCAGTTGTTCTCTCCCTGACTGCCCCCTGAAATAATCCTTTCCAAAGCACAAGAATTGTCAAGTACAGGCTTAGTCAAGTGTAGTTTTAATACGAATCCTGCTACATTCTGGAGTACGGGTGTTTTCTGTGTGATTTTCAGGATAACGAAAACCAGACTGACTGAAACAGAGATTGTTACTGCACTATCCCACCACCTCACTATGAAAAAGTCCCTCAAACTTATTTACAAAAGTGTATTCTGCTTACATTTTGTCTTTCCTCTAGCCCACACACCAAAGCTAGAGTGAGAAATAAACTTCTTGATGATCCCAGAGAGCAGAATTAAGACTGGATTCAGGATGGGTGGCTTAAGCCTTCGCTTCTTCAATTTGGCAAAAGAAGTGAGACTTATTTTTGGGTTCCCAAGAGGACCGAGCATGGATCCAGGCTTCAGTGAGTGACAGATTAGATTGGACTAGCAGAGGCAAAGCAGAGTTGTCTCTGGGGCTGTTCCTGGTTAGAATAAAGGTGGTTTCAGTTAGTAGCCTCAGGCAAATCCTGGGCTGATGCCTATGCAACTTTTCTGAAGCCAACTGAGCTGCACAAATGAAACCAAGGTGTTGTAGCAAGGAGGATGAGAGCAGTTCAGGATTGGTAGGAATCGATTAAACACTTTGCTGACTAATCCTGACAGGCTACCAGTGATAAAATTACATCAGGCACTACAGATGTCCAGCAAACTTTCTAAACAAATGCCCTTTACAAAAATTAGAGGAATAAACTATTCAGAGGATTCAAAGGAGTGCGGAGTTTTTTAATGTTACGCTACCTTGGTAAAAAGGTTTGAACCCAGCTAAGCCAGGAAAAATACAGTCTAGTAGACACACAAGGGCTACAGTTTCAGAGCACAAACATCAAATTAAATGTTCTAATACCTTGATATAAAAACTCAAGATAGAAATGAACAAAATTGAAAACATAGATGTAAGAGTGACTCAAGAATTTCACTCTTGGATATCACTAGGCTTCTTTTCCCTGTTTGCAGTCTGACATATGCAGGCGTACACTCCTGTGTCTATGACTAATTTTATTGTAGGTTATACATTCTCATGGAAGGGCCCCAATGGGTGGGTGTTGTTTAAAGCAGGCATTCAGAAAGACATGTTCCTAAAAATATGTCAAAAAGAAGAACTATATGAGCTTTGCAAGCCATATTTTCCCACAGGCAAGCTGATGTTCTTTTCCTTTTACTTATCCATGAGGTCTGGGATTTCTTTTCATGGACGCAGATCCCTAAAGATCCTAGTGTTGCAAATACTGCCTCTACTGTCCCTATATGCTGACTGGCAAAGTCTTCAGAGCTTTAAGGTAACAAGACAGTGATTACTTTTGAGTCATGCTTGGCATTGCAAATTTTAACTGTTTGTAGTACTCTAGTTTTATACAAATATGATAGCTCCAATGGTTTAGAGGACTTGTCCTCTTCACAGGCGTGCTTATCTGATGAATGAATTTAACATTCATAAACATGTGACATTCCTTCCTATCTGCTACGTTCAACAATATGGTACAGCTATTCCTTTTTTACTTGATTAGATGGTTGTTATTGCTAGGAAAGGACTGTAGTGATGGAGTAAGCATCCATCTTTGAATCTTTTAACACAGTAAAGGGAGTCTGACTTCAACTCTGGAAGAATCAGAGACAAATATTTCTGTCCTGCAAATCTAAGCTGCTATCAGCACACACTTTAACCAAAAATTGCTATTTAATAATCCTTCCCATTCCTAGTGTCATTACCTGAGGTTTTCTGTGCTATACCTAGAATATTTGATGTACCTGTGTGAGTTTCTGTTGTTTCTGTCATGCAACAGATAGGTATAGCTCAGCTTCTTGTTTTTGCCTTTATATTTTGGTCTTAAGACATATTCACCATGTTTTTAAGTTTGAGGTGATGACAACATATAAAACAACTTATTTTGGAAATCTCTTCTCAGTGGAGGACACTTGATATACCCAGAAGCTCCTGTGGAGATTCTCCTCATTCCCCAGCATGTCAGCATTCCCCAGGCCAACCAGCAAGATTCATCATAAAACCTACTTTTTTTAAAAAAACATTATGTCACTTCACTTCAGTGCTACTATTGCAGAAGAAACATGTGCATTACTCATGTTCACCAAGAATCATTTCAGATACTTTCAGAGCATGTATTAAGGGCAAGGTTTGATGGTAGTTGTCTTCAGTGGCAGTACTGATGCAGACACTTTAGCCACTTCTGCATCACTACATCCCCACCTGTATTAAAACATATCACTTAGATGGTGCTGTCAACCAGATCAGGTACATGATACATATAACTGCTTTTTCATTCAGATTCTTTCTTTCTTTCTTTCTTTCTTTCTTTCTTTCTTTCTTTCTTTCTTTCTTTCTTTCTTTCTTTCTTTCTTTCTTTCTTTCTTTCTTTCTTTCTTTCTTTCTTTCTTTCTTTCTTTCTTTCTTTCTCTCTTTCTTTCTCTCTTTCTTTCTCTCTCTCTTTCTCTCTTTCTTTCTCTCTTTCTTCTTTCTCTCTCTCTTTTATTTTTAATTTTTTTTTTTAAATAAACCCACATTCACAGCACATCTCCAGAAAATAGCTGTATTATCAGAGTTGGAAGGAGCAAGAAACTGTGAAACAGTGACAGAGATACGGTACATACAGAGACGACAGTACTACTTCTGAGGAGTGTACTATCATTACAGCCTAACTTTAGGTGCATGGAGAAGCCTATGTCTTTACATTAACTATGAAAGCAGTACAGGGAGATTTACTTTCTTAAGATGAACTTGGCCTTTATATATAACCTTTGCTTATCTCCATATTGTAGGAAGATTTAAATTTGTATGCTGATTTTTACACTCAAGATAAGGAGTAACGTATTACTTTTCAACCAAGGAACCAGACCTAAAGTAACAGAGTTGCTGATATTTAAACGGATTTACAAAACCAAATATACTTAAACACCTGGTTTCTGTGAATGTTACCAGGCATCTATCCACATCATTAAATTTCTAAATATATTTCTCCTCCTCTATATTTACATTGGTGTAATTGAGATAAGAATTTGATTCTAGTTTTCTCAGTGTTCTTTTTCATCCATCAGAAGAAAAAGATTTACTGCCCGGATAATTTGTGTATGGGTTTGAATTAATGAATTAACAATTAAACACTCACCTCTAATAATGCCCAGATATTTAAAATACCTCTACAATGCAAGTCCTCCACCTAAATGTTACGAAGCATTTCCCATATTCACCATTATAACAATGCCAAGATCATCTTTTTGTGCTGGTGAATTCTGTAAAGCAGACACACCTAAGAAGAGAATAGGCTCATCTCCATTAGATCTTACACACCTGCAATAGAACTGTTAGAAAAACAGCTTTGTTGCAGAATCCTTCACCATGGCAGCATTGTGAAAGCCAGGGGCATACAATTTAACACTGTGCTCAGCCTGGGATTTACTTTGATATACATCAATGAAAGGGTGATTTTCACAGAATACCCTTCTGAGAGCAGAAGAGAACTTTGAAGGCTTCCACTGAAAAGACACCTGAATTGTGTAATGAACTGATCTTTGCTTCATATTCCACAGGTCATACTCAGTGTAATGGCTGTGGAAAGTTAAGCACCGTGTCAATAATATGAACTAAAAGCAGCCAGTGTGAAAGCATAAATTACACGTGAGGAAAAAGCAGAGAGTGAGGCTCCGCTTTAGTCCATTGTCTTGAGAGTTCAGCAGTGAACTGGAGAAGTTTCCTGCTTGCCCAGCCGGTGTGAAGCACAATGGAGTTCCAGTAAACAGATAACCCATTTGCTCTTTGCCATCTGAGATTTGCCATCTGTATACTGAGATTTGCTTCCATGGAAAACCAAAGCACCTGGAGAGATGGTGGCACACTGGTTCCTTTCCAGCATACAGCACACATGGGGAACAGGACTCTGAGGGTGGAAGGACTTTACCAGTTCAGACACAGGCGCTCTTAACAGAGGGAGGGCATATGTGGATGGACCGGGAGAAAAGACTCATTTAATAAACAAGTGGAAAAGATTATTTCTTACTTCCTGCTTATCTGTCTTTGGACACAGAGCTGTTAGCCTCTAGTACTACAAACAGACCTTAAAAAGTTGCTGGAACTCCTTAGAATTTCAAAGAATCAATACACTGGAGTCAGCACTGAAAAATGCTGGAGAACACAAACTCTTTCAAATATCACTAGAATGAATGATTTCACCATTTATATTTCCGTAGAGTCAAGTCATCTGAGCTTGTTTTTCTTTGGTTAGAAACCTCAGTCACGCTATTTACAAGCCCCATAACTCGAATCTTTGCTTTCCCGGATCTTCAGTAGAACAATAACTCCCTCTGCTGTTTGGCTGCTATTGTTACTGCCTCCGTCACAGCCCGGGGAAACCTTGACAGATGATGTACATCCTATAAACTCTCATTCCTCGGTCGACAGTGCTTTCTGCTTTGGGCAGAAAGGAGAGTGTGGGCCCAGTGGGCGGGCACATGCCAGCCCAAGGGCACTCACGCTGCAGGTGAACATCACTGCATCACGAAAAGTGGATTGCCAAACTCTGCTGACGCAGCAGAGCGCTTCATGGTGCCCAAGACTCATTAATATGCTCCCTGCATTTATTTAATTATAGGAACAGTAGGCTTATTGCAATGCGTCTGGATGCTTTATTTGATGAACACTGGAACTGACCAACCTGGTCCTGAGAGGGTTAGGGTTCATATAGGGATATGTCAGGTGCCTGTGTGACAGTTCAGAGTCAATGAATTGCTATGCTCTGTTCTTGGGACAAACAATGTGGAACTGTCATTCATCTTCAAACTTAATCACAGGAATGCCATCACAGCTTCAAGGCTCAAATCTGACCTGCAAGTGAGTTTCAAGTTTTATTTGCAGGCAGAGGAAGCAAAATGAGATGCAAGAGAATTAAGCTCCTGCCCTTCGGGATATACCGTATGTACCTACTGCTGTAGCAATGCTGACTGTCAGTTTGTAAAATAAAAAATGGCAATGTAATATTTTAATGTTAAATATATACTACACAATAAGTTATGAGTAAAAAATAGTTGGCTTTTAAATTTTTTTTTCTGGCTCTTTGCGGTAACCAGATGAGGAAAACAAACCTAAAAGACAAGACGAAGAGAACTAAATATTTGAGATATGCATTTTGCCAAAGAGAATATTTTGCTGGGCTGTTTATAAGAAATTCCTTCCAAAGAATCATGCACTCATTCAGCTGGGTGCTCTCTCCGAACAGCCCACAGGCTTTTTATATTTGACCTAAATGTCTGGTCGTTGGGTTTTTTTCTTCTTTTCTTCAGCATATCACAGAACAGTAAGCTGTAAGCTGATTATTGTTGCTGTTAATTCACTTCTGAATGCAAACATGTTTGCATATTTCAAGCCCTGGTGTATGGAGTTGAAATCAGAAAAGTTAAAAGAGCCTGAAAGCTCACACTAAATCCTGCCTGTCTGTCTCCCTGGCCAATGCCTCATATTATACAAAGTGTATAACCATATTACTCCCCTTTAATGTGTTGTAATATCTTATTCCCTTTGTTTCTCAAATAATAATCCCCTTGCACATGACAATTCTCAAAATCCCATATGCTCTTTAAAGCTTTTAGTTTGGAAACTATTCATATCCATTTTCTAGGCACTGTCAACTAAATATTACAGAAAACCTGATTTTTCTGTCTTTGACCAAGACAATCTGATTTTTTTTTTTTGTATTCCACATTCACTGCTTGGAGGGAACTGGGTCAACAAAATATGTAAACAGTTTCTAGCTGTCCAGCAGAGTGGTAGCATGCCCACTGTTTGGGCAAGGCAAAGGTACACAACACGTCCGGGAGGGTTAACAGGAAACAAGTAAGATGATATTTTCCATTTGAGTTGTAAACTAGAGAACTAGATTTAGTTGCCTAGAGTGATTTAAAAATATGCCCTCTTGAACTTCTAAAACAAACCAATAGAATAAAAAAATCTCACCCAGCAGTAATAATCAAGCCAATAGCATTAGCACCTGGATATTAAAAAGCATGCCATCAGCTACACAAAGTTTCATTACTGCCAGATTAAATGCTTTTAGGTACTGCCACCTTAAATCAGAGATAGTGGTTGAGACTAGAATTACTTCATTAGATCAGCATGTTTATTTAAATGATCTAATCATCACAATTGGTGATGACTATAATGTGAGTCTCTTAAAGTCAAATCACATAAACAGCATTAATTACAGGACATGTTAAATAGTAGCTTAAGAGTTCAAAGAAAAATGTTTATTTGCTAACAAATGTGCACACTGTCATAAGGAATTTGTAGCAAGCTATCGGGAGTGTCGAGGTACAGCTTCCAATGATACAACAGCACAACCTGCTGATCAGACCATCTCATCTTGCCTGTCCAAGCCCAGCCGGTTTGCCTTGCTTGATCCCTGAAAGACCAAGCACAGAAATTTCTCCAGGTTTGCTTTTCACAAAGAGTACGGTCTGCTGCTAGCAAGACAGATTCTGGTTGTACTGCTGAGGTCTAGGGATGCTTTATTCCTTTTGCTCTTGTTGGGAGGTGCTACCCATCATTTCTGGGCAGGGGGCAGTTGTCTTCTCCTGGGCCAGCAGGCAGAGTGAGGGATCAAATGTGGGCTCTGACTCAGTTGCCCTGGGGATGATGGACATATATACCCGAGCTAAACAGCACAGCTCTCTGGCATCCTGAGTTAGCAATTCAGTGTTTGTTGTTTAATCCTATGACTAGAAGAGGCTTAAAGTTTCTCCTAAAGTTCTGTGAAACTCTCATTCTCATAAAAAAAAAATCAAAATTACATTCTACTTAGTTTATTTCATTTATAACCCTCATAAATTACAAAACAGAATGCAAAGTTTCAAATTTTGAGAGTTTGACAGAAGAGATCTTGACGTTCTTTCAACCAAAGCAGGTTTGAACCTTGTTGGATGTTTAGATATGCCCAGCAAACCTTAAGGTCCTTCTTTGCCATGAACTGTGGCAGCACACATGTTATAGCTCACAGGCGCAGCAAGAACAATAAATACTACTGATAAACACTCCAAGATGAATTGAGTTGCATGTAGGAATCAGGCAGTACTATTTCTAAAAGAAAGGCAGGAAATTAGGCTCTCTTATGCCATTTCAAATGTTTACAGTAAATCAGCAAAATTACTGGTTCTATCAGAGAGAAACTCTACTCACTTAGAAATTCATTGTACTCCAAGCAAACTAGCCAAATATTAATTTCCTTACAGCTGTTTTTGCCATTTATTTCCTTGATCTGCCAAAATTAAGCCAGCTGAATTTTCTCATGAGTGCAAACATTTGCATTGCAAAAAATAAGAAATTCAAGGATTTGGTCCATTTTTAGGAAATCAAGTTAACTTATCATCTACAGGTGCTAATCTTCCCCTCTCTCACGAAAATCCAGAAGCTCCAGATATATATAAAACACTCAGGTAACTTGGCTGTTCGCATGAAGACTTTTATTCTAAACATTGATGGTAAAAGTCTTCAGGTAACTTGGCTGTTCGCATGAAGACTTTTATTCTAAACATTGATGGTAAACACCTATAAAAAGAAACCAGTTTAAATTTTGCAAGCAGAAAAATGTGAGGTAACCCACCAAGGTTACAAGCAAGATCCCCAGGGAGATGCTAAACATTTTTTTTTCCATGCAGATGCATCAATGCATATTAAAAAAGAAGTAACCTCATCTCCTCCATTCCTCTCTCTGTGGAGGATTGGAGGTCCAGCTGCTTGTTAGAGCATGCTTGCTCTCTTTAGTCATTGTCTAGGTGATGACAAGCACCTCTAATTTGCCAAAACTTAATTAAGTAATCACTTTGTCAAACTTCATTAGCAGTGTATTGATTAGAAAAACACAATTTTTACACTATGAAATAGGTTGCCTTGTTCAGTTTCTGAACTTTAAAAATCAGCGTAATCACTCCTAAATCACTGTTTTAATGTTTGTTGATTGAAAATAAAATTATTGAGGTAAGAGCTAGTAGTTATAATTAATACTATTTCTCTTTCATCTTAATTCTTAATTGAAATGAAATTAAATGAACAAGAATTAAAATAGAAGCCAATGTAAACCCACTGTATAAATGTTATAACTATGAGAAAAAAATTGTATTCACCTGAGAAGCTTGATGTTATCAGCATTTACAAGACAGCAATCAGAATATCCAGATTAAAATTCGCACTCTAATTCCATTTTTATTTCAGCTTCTCACCAGTGATACAGGGCTAAAAATCTTTTCTCATTCATAGATTGTTTCAAGGATGAAAAATACAATATCAATGTTGAGTATTATCAGAACTACTTTTAAAAGTGTGAATGAAATAATGAATATACATTATAAAAGTAAAGAAATTGTGTTTTTGAAATGATAAATGATCAATACTCAGCTCATTGGGAAATAGCTGTCTGAGGAGGGAATGAAATGAATCTTCTTCAGTGACAGGGAAATAAAAATTTAGAAATCATCATATGACTTTTTTCCCACATATTTCTCAATAAAAAGGTCTATTCTGAAAATATTTCTGGAGTAATTTTTGATAGTTAAACCTATTACAGGTGCAATTATCTTTTGATGTATGTATGGATAGTGTCTAAGAATTTCACTTTATAGAAGGATGGTGGCAGAGACAAAGAACAGGAATAGAGAACTAATAAAATATTGTACTTAATGATCCCAAAACAGCTAGTGATACATACAAAAAAGAGGAAACTACAAAGCCCTATTTAATTACCTAACTATATTAAAAAAAAAAAAAATTAACCCATCTCACTTGGGAGAATTCATGGAGTACATGAATGGCATAATGACGTAACCAACTACAGGAGGAAAATAAAACTCCTTAAAATATTAAAACTAATTCCAGCAAAGGTTATCTATCAGAGTTTAAGATAACACATGACAACCACAATCAACTTATTAGCTTTCCAGGCAGTCAGTAGAAGAAGATGAACGACAAACCTTACAAGTGACAGCAATTTATCCGTTACTTGTAAACTAGGTTAGCTATATCGCTTTAAAAAATGTGTGGCTATATATCAAGCAACGGTTTGACTCCATTTTTCACATCTCAGGCATCACCTAGTTACTTCTTCTCTACATTTTCAGGACTCACTTAGCCAAAGAAACATAGAAGAGAAATGCTTTGGGAAATTTGGCCCTTTAACTTTTTTACTTCTAATCTGAGCAAAACTTCACAAGCACCTGCTTGCCATTCAAAACAATGTTAATGGACATTGTTGTGTTTCTTTTCAGAAGAGAGAGTCAAAACCCAAGTCTTACATTTACATTTACAACTGAAACACTAAAATTCCAACCCACTTCATGCTTCTAGGTATTCTTAAAACAATGTGAAGTCTTAAGGTCAAATGTGGTTTTTGGTATAAATTCATTTGTTTGGGTTGCAGGATCAGGAACTGATTTAGCTATTCTCTCAAAAACAAATTCAGTCTTATATTCCTTTCTAAAAGAGCTTCAGAAGCCATCAGTTCAATCAGGGACACAACATAGAAAGGTGTGGAAAGGTGTATTCAAAGGTCTGCCTTTGCACAGTGTTATTTGCTATGAAGGTGTCTATGCTTTTTATGACTTGAGGAACCATCTGTATACTATCTAACGTGAAGTAGAGATCAAAATGACAGAATTTTAAAAGTCACAGTAAAACTATCAGATTGTGCATGCTGACACACCTACCTGCATGGTGCTACACTGTTCTGTCCTGACTGATTAAATCAGGAATAATTTAAAAAGGAGCCAATACATCACCAGCAGTATAACACTGTGATACCATAAGTGTGCTTTGTTTTTTGTGGTATTTTTTTCTGCAGAAAATGAATCCTTTATTAATTGAAAAATTGTTTAATGGTATTCATTGGTTTAGATACTCAATTTCCACAGAAAAACGAGTAAGAACCTATATCATGTGGCTATCATAAAATCATAGAATCATTTAGGTTAGGAAAGACCTTTAAGATTTGTCAAGTCCACCACTAAACTGTCCCTAAAACCATATTGCCACATCTTGAATACCTCCAGGGATGATGACTTTATCACTTCCTGTGACAGCCTGCTCCAATGCTCGACAACCCTTTCAGTGAAGAATTGTTTCCTAGCATCCAATCTAAACCTCTGCAGGTGCATCTTAAGTCAATTTCTTCTTGTCCTATCACTTCTTATTAGGGAGAATAGACTAAACTGCACCTTGCTACAATCTCCTTTCAGTTGTAGAGAGCAATAGATCTCCCTCCAGCCTCCATTTCTCCTGGCTAAACAATTCCAGTTCCCTCAGCTGCTCCTTCTAAGACTTGTTCTCCAGAACCTTCACCAACTTTGTTATCTGTCTCTGGACATGCTCCACCACCTCAGCGCCTTTCCTGTAGTGAGGAACCCAACACTGAACACAGTATTTGAGGTGGGGCCTCACCAGCACTGAGTACAGGGGAACAATCACTTCCCCTGGTCCTGCTGGTCACACTGTTCCTAATACAAGCCAGGATGTTGTTAGCCTTCTTGGCCACCTGGCCACACTGCTAACTCATGTTCAGCCAGCTGTCAACCAACACCCCCAGGTTCTTTTCCTCCAGGCAGCTTTGCAGCCACACATACCCAAGCCTGTAGCACTGCATGGGGCTGAAGTGCAGAATCTGTCACTTGGCCTTGTTAAATCTCGTACAATTGGCCTCAGTCCATCACTCCAGCCTGTCCAGATGTCTCTGAAGAGCCTTCTTGCCTTTCTGTCCAGTTTCTGTGAACTTACTGAGAGTGAACTCAATCCCCTCATCCAGATCATTGATAAAGATGTTAAGCAGAACAGGTCCCAGCACTGAGCCTTAGAGAACACCACTGGTGACTGGTCACCAATTGGATTTAACTCCATCTACCACCACCGTCTGTGTCTGGCCATCCAACCAGCTTTCCATCCATCTCTGACTAGATCCACCCAAGCCATGGGCAGCCAGTTTCTACAGGGGAAAGTTGCAGGAAATTGTGTCAAAGGATTTACTAGAGTCTAGGTAGACAACGTCCACAGCTTTTCCATCATCCACTAAGAAGGTCAGACTGTCAAGCCTGTAGTTCCCAAGATCCTCCTTCCAGCCCGTCTTATTTATAGATGAGTGTAACATTTGCCATCCTCCAGTCCACTGGGACCTCCCCAATGAGCCAGGACTGCTGGTAGATGATGGAGAGTGGCTTGACAAGCACTTCTACCAGCACTCTCAGTACCTTCATGTGGAGGCCATCTGGCCCCATAGACTTGTGTGAAACTAAGTGGTGTAGCAGGTCACTAATAATTTCCCCTTAGATTAATTTGGCTTCATTCTGCTCTCTGTCCTTCTCCTCCATCTTAGGAGACTGGGTACTCAGAAAAGAAGGCATCATCTCAGCCTTTTCCTCATCTATGAATATGTCACCCTTTGTCACTTCAAAATAGCTTAAAAACCTTCAGTTAAGACATGCAGGTCTATCATTATGTCATATCCCAAGCTTTTAACACCAAACACATGATTAATGTTGTCAGATATGTCAAAACTCAACAGCTTTGTCAGATACTAAATGTAGTAGCACTGAATTGGTTGTTGTCAGCTGGTTGGCTGTAGCAGAGCTTGCTGTGGGATCGGATAGGAATGCCTCTCTAGGGGTGCTCCAGGGCTCTTTGTCTCTCTCTGTTCCTGGCAGTCATCTTCTCTAAAAAACCCTGGGAAAGCCTAAGCACAGGGTGAGCTTTCTTGATGATGGAGGGACAGTGAAAGGATTTAACAGGTGGCTGGTTGCTTGAGTTTCTGTTTAATTGACCATCATAATGCTGCTGAGATCAAGTTATATTGTTTACAGTGTGTTATGAAACACTACTTTGGACAGGGTATTTTTCATTATTATTGAAATCAAGTAACTGAATACAAAGAGCAGCTGTGCAAGAAACAGATTTTGTACCCAACACCATATTGTGTTACATTATACTACCAAAAGTACACAATGAATGTTAGAGGGTGTAAGTTTTCACTGACCCAAGTCTCCTATGGCTGCGTCTTTCTTGAATGAAGACATATTATGACAACAACTAAAAAACATTTTAGTCTTAGTTTTCAAAGAACAGTTTCTTGTATAGTTATTATGTGTCAACTCTATGTGGCTCAAGCTTTGAAATCATAAAGTCAAATACATGTATAAAACTTAGGAAAGCTTTTCATGCCAGAAATTGATAATTTCAACTTTGATACATCAGATCCGTACAGGCTTTGAAAGAAGCAGCTGCACAGAACAATTAGGCAGCTGGAGATCAAGCTTCTGCAGTGATACAAAGCTCCAGTTTCTGAGCCTACAGGGATACGAGATACTAGATTTTAAGTAGTGACGTCTTAACATGCAGAAGAGCTGTCACTGCTGGTTTTTGCTTTCCAGAAGAGAAATTATTTCTGGGGATAAAGGTAAAAGAGGAAACATTCTGAAGGCTGGAAAATTCATTGAAATGGCAAACGTTTGAAAAAGCATAGTGTAAGTCTTCCTTTTAAAAGTTAAGTATCACTACATTTACCTTTTCTGAAATAGTTGTTTATAATGTGTTCCAGTGCATTTGTGTGCTGCAACTCTTACAGCCCCAAGGCAAAACATAACAGCCTGTGGGATCACTTTGTTCCACTATTTTTCAGTCTCTATGAATTTATCTTAATTACAGCTTTTTTTATATTTGTAGATTTACTAAGATGATTCATCAGCTATGTTGAACCTTGAATACTGCAAGAAGAGTATACAAAAGTGCTCTACATATACTGACACTGAATTATGCAAAAACTAGAGAACCTGTCTCAGAGCTAGCCAGGTATGACAGGATTCCCAGCAGTGCTTAGCTCCTTTTGCATCTTCTGCCTATAAAAGTATCCCATATCATAGTTGAAATGACTTTGAGTCTCATTATGAACACCAATGGTTACAAACCCCATATACTGGAGATCCCAGGAGAAAACACACAGACGTGCACAAGCCACAATTTAAACTAAATAAGAATTTTTGAGAAATTAGAGGACAGAAGATTAGTTACAAAATGTATACTCCTTCCTAGAGGATGCTGGAAGAACAGTAAATACTCTATTCTCAAAATGTAAAAAATTTAAAGCCTTTATGAGCCTTAGCCCCATTGACTATTTCATCACAAAACAGTACTAATTTAGTACACAGAAAAAGCAGTGCTCATCTTATCAGCAATTCTGCCCTACATTGGGCTTTCCTCCTTGTTCAGTGTGCAGTCCCACCGGAAGTATAATAAAACCAGCTTGCACTACACTCAAAAGACAGAATTCCTATTTTCTTTGGTGGCTAAGCATTTCTTTCAGGAAAAAAAAATAAACCACTATATTTATTTTAAAAATCACCCTTCTGAGGAAAAGAGAGGTTAGTTACTTCTATTTCAGAGGAAGGGAAATGAGAAGCAGAACAACTAAATATAATATTATCTACAATACTGAGTATCCAATACAATCTGAGATGCCGTGTAATTTTCTAGATTGCATTACCTCCTACATGCAAGGGAGAGATCTCTATGGCTTCAGTTCGACCTCAGCACTTACACCAGTCTGTGTCTGCAGACAGAGACCTATGAAACAATGAACTTCTGGGATGCTCCAGGTGGACCTGGAGGGGAGACACACATACCTATGGGCCTTTATAGATGATGAAGAAAAGGAAACCTCAGGAACCCGACTTGGGCTCACAGTGGAGCATGGCATGCAGTAATACACATTTCCAATTCGGCTTACTCAGCCTGCCCTTTTCTCTGCCATTTTATCCTTTTTTTTTTTTTTTTTTTCCCCAATTTCTCTCTTTCTCCAGCCTTTTCATGCAATCCCAGCTTGCATGAATCCTCTTATAGCAATCATTCATCTGGCATCTTCCCCCACTCCCTGGCCATCTAAGCCAGATCCTTCCCTTCAACAGTACCAGACATTGCATCTGGTTTCAGGCTACTTAGCAGTTCCTCACTCCCAGCCTCTTTTCATTCTTCTTCTTTTTTTTTTTTTTTTGTTTCTATACTGTCTTGTTGAGTCACTTTGATTTTTCTGGGGTTTAAAATACTTCAGGTTAAAGTCTAGTAAAACCTTTCTTTTTTAAATTTTTTTTAATTTAAAAGCTTTTCTGGATCTTTTTTGGAAACTCACTATAGGGAATAGGCTGAATGTGATCTACCTTAAATATTTAACAGAGGTCAGCTGGTCTCAGCTGAATCTTCCTCTCCTCATGGTGGATTCTCTTAGAGATCCAGTTGAACACTATTCCTGAAGTGATGTTCCACCTAAGACTTCCTGCCTTGCCGGTCATCACCTGCCTAAGTTTCAGTGCCAGGCTTATTACAGTGCCATTCTGGCTCCTTGGTTCATCTCAGAGTCATCAGCAGATTATAGGTATCCTATGAGGAGATTGCTTTGTGTTCCTGATGTTTGTTCTTGCAGATTCCCAAGAGTTTGCTTAGGCAAACGCTTGGCTGTGCGGCTGAATTTTTGTCTTCCAAGATCTCTTGCAGAACTTTTTTTTTTTTTAATTTAAAGCAAATTACATCCCAATAGTGTGATGCCTGAGGAGTTTTCTCCCCTCAGTGTGTGAGAAAGCTTTAACTCTGTAAGGAAATCCATCTTCTAGAACGTTGTTATGTATCATCCTTCTGTTTTAAAGATGACCATGGAAGTCAGAAAGTATCTATAATTCTGCTTTAATTTCTTTACTAGGAAGAAATGTTTTCTACAAAATGATGTTAAGGGAATCAGGAATCCATACATTAAGTGAAGATCTCTGAAGGAAATCACTAGCGATTTGCTCTGTCTGATTTCCTTTTTTTTTTTTTTTTTGGACATGAACATATATGCATAAGTAAAACCAGTTGTTCTCTTGCAAAAATGATCTCCATTTGTGTCAACGTAAATGGCCAGAGAGCCGCAGCACTGTTTGATGGGTCTTACTGCTGATGCTAATGAAGAACAATCCCATTACAGGAGGAAGCAACCACAGCTCATTTTTGTCATTGGTCTGTTGCAGTTACCTCCTAGAAAGTTCTCATTTATTCATTTTCAGTATGAGATGATTCTTTGTCAAAAGCACAAACAGATAACCTTCAGGGGAATGTGAATTCATACTGCAACTTTCTGCCTAGGACCAATTTGTATCCTAAATCAGGGGTAGGAGCAATAGAATTTTTTATGTAAGTAATGTAAAGAAGAAAATCCATTTAAAAGTCTTTCAACATTGAATAAAGCTGAAAGACTAAAAATTAACAAACTGAGGCACAACAGCAGCTTTCAAGAAAATAAGCACTGTTTAGTAACGAATCTGCAAACTTCTGCAATAGAACAGGAGCATTCCAAGTAGAGCACCTGTTGAAATATTTTATTAGCTTTTCAAATAAAAAACTCATTCTTTGATTCACATTCCTTGTTTCCAGGATCAGATGTCAAACTCCTTGGAAGCTGGAGGTGCAGCAGATATTCCCTCTGTTGCACTTTCAACAGTACCTGCTAACTGTTACTTCCCAAGCATGTCTTTCTGTTTTGCTAAGTTTTGTGAGAACAGTTTTCGTTTTTGCAAATGAGAGGGATGATGCTATTATGGCAGCTGCACAATTTCTAGAATAGTGAAACACAAAGGGCACACTGGTGAGGTTAATGCTCTGCTGCAGTTCACACCCAGATGAACTTCACTCCTTGGAAACTGCCTGTCGTCAGCACTTGCAGCAGCTGTGAAATTCAGATCTGTGCCTTGGCTGCTGCTAGCTACATCATGGCACAGTCACACATCACAGCCTGTCAAGCTCTCAGGCGATAAAAGAACTAGCAGGAAGCACACTTGCATGATTTTGTCATGATTTCACAGATATCCTCTGCTGCTCAGCTTCAAAAGACATCAAATAACAGATTTTCTTCTGATATCCAAAGAGCATAATCTAGGATGTCTTTATTTCAGGGCAAAATTCACTTTGGCTATGGAAGCTGTGCTGTCTTCAGCATTCAATAAGAATTTTTAGCATTTCATTTAGAGTCCATAAAAAGAAAAAAAAAAGGATTAGCTCATAACTTTTCAGATATCAGAACTATGCTTAATTCATACTACTGCCCTTATTATCAATCTAATTTTTGTGAAGGCAATTGTATTTAGTTTTAACCTAGTTAACAGTTTTGTATCTTGCACAAGCAGTAGACATTTATGGCCAATTCTGACCCATTAACGAGATGAGAGCTCTCAGAAGGCGTCACATGAGATAAAACAGCACATGCAGATGCAGTTATTAAAAAATTTGACCCTGTGCCACATAGTCCATGCAGCTGAATGTAATATAGGCCTTACTTTTGCCCATAAATTCTACATTTTTTAATCTATAAGTTGAAAGCATACAATATACTGTAATTGTACTGTATTTATAACAACTTGTTCAAAAAGAGATTTTTGTAAAAGAACAATCATTATGTGGAATTGAGCCAGTCAGATTACTGGCAAAGTTTCCTGCTGATTAGATAAAGGGAAAATGGAGACGGGAGAAAATTGATCCTCTCAGCAGAATTTACCATAATTATATGCAGGATGAGGAATTAACTATTATTCTACTGTTAAATTTCTCAAGTGGCCAGAAGCAACATTCTTGCATAATCTGCTTTTTCAATCTAGTCCATGCAAAATAAATATCCTGTTAAGAAAAACAGGAGATGTGGCTGATAAAGTTCCATAAACTTGGTAATTTTTCTCCCTAAAGGTTAGACAGTGGCAGAATGTATAGGGATTGCCTTACCAGCACTTCTCCAATAGTCCACTAGGTTCTGTTCAACAGAAGTTTTATTTTCAAGAAGTAAAATCATTGAACTTCACACATGCATTAATCCTGGGCAAGTTGTAATGCAAAAAGGCTCTGAACCTCCAATGCTACACTTGTAAGGTAACCTCTTTGCAATGGTTCATTGCTGACATGACCTGAACTCTGCCCTGTTGCAAGAGCAATCATGTTGCTGTGAATCAAATTCTTGTGCTTTTACTAACACAACAGGACATTTCTGATTGCAAGCTTCTGATTATGCGAAGGACACATGGGTTGGAGCACAGCTTTCTTATCGCTACCTAATGCATGTGGAGATGATACTAATAACAGGATACAATAATTCAGGGAAGATACAGCTAACTCATTCACACAAACAAGGAATAGGCTATGTAGCTTAGCAAGAAGGGGGGGATTGCCCTTAATGTTACTGAATGCAGTGAAATAGCAACAATGACATTGTGATAGGTTGGCACTGCTGGCCTATGGGCTAACAGAGGAATCACAAGCACAGCTACACAAGGGAAAATTTCTCAGTGCTTCTCCTTTCAAAAAGAAAAAAAAAAAAATCAGAAACTGTTACATAATTACTCAAATTAGCAACATGAAATGGAATCAAAGGAAAAGGAAACAAAAGCAAGAAGCTATGAAAAGGGACAGCTTGTCTGAAAGAAAATGATATACAGTTAAAGGGTAAGGAATAAAAAGAACTATGTTTAGTATGCCTCTAGATTAGTCTGCTCTGCTAATTCTCCCTATTTTTTTTCATTAGATATGTTGCAAACATGATGGTTTATAGTTCACGATGGGATGAGTGACCTTAGCTGCAGTGTTACTACAAGCCACCCAAACTGAGTCTGCTAAGATGGCCTCACTAAATAATCACTGAGACATAGAAATGGAAAGAAGGAAAAATAAAAACTGATTTACTAGTAGAGGCCCAGAAGAATCTCGGAACTTGTCACAGCTGCAACACTGGAATCTCTTCTTTCTGAAGCATTCCATGTAACCTATTCCCTTTCTTCAACCAGGAATGACACTTGGCTGCTAGAGCTGCTCAGGTTGTCCAACAGCATATTTGACTGGGAATGTACAGTTCCCCTTCATGCTAACCAGAAATGTGCAATTGGGAGAAACCAGAAAATCAACACAGAGGCAAAATTCAGAGGAAATGACTATTAAAGCCATGAATGATTAACATGCACGTGCACAGTGGGGAGAGTTGCACAACAGTAACATTATGCAATAATGGTTTTAGCAGGTATAAAATACGGTTTTAACAGATGTAATTCCAGAGAAAGCAGCTTTATTCAAGAGGTGTCTGTAGAGGTGGAAATTCAATTAAAGGCCTTGAGACAACAGCAGCTCTTGCTATGTTGATGCCACAACTGCTGGACAAAGGGTATCTGAGATACTGTCTGAGAGTTCTTCCCCATAAATGCCTTTATTTACTCTGTACATAACACCAGCCCAGATGCAGCAAACGTTTTTATGCCATATCATTTTTAGATATTCTAATTTCCATCTTTAAGATGTAGGCAGACAGCAGCACATCTTTAGACTCTGTCTCAGAATATATAGTTTCACACTGCTAGATAGTAGTTCCTCAATTTTTGTGAAAAGTCAATTGAAAATACTGTTGTCTGTCCACTGGAGGTGTTGTTGGCTGACAAACTAAAAGATATCTACATTTTCCATGGGAAGGACAAGGTGAAAGGTAAAAATCTATGGAATAAAAATAAATATGGATACATCACTGGTTTTCTTCAAAGCAGTGTTATGGAGTGGTTGTAGAGCCATTATCTGTAAAAAATAAGAATAAATGGAGTAGAAAAAATGGTGACTGACATAAGTGTCATGAGGTCAACAGAAATAGTTCACTAAACGGCAGTTTTTATTGAATAAGTGAGCTATCCCATTAGCTTCAGCTTGTCTCCAAACAAATCTTCATTAACTAACCACTTCTGCCAAGGATGGCAAGCAGTTCAGGCTTGATTATTGTGAGGAGTCATCAGGGCCTGAGCCAGAGAAATCACAGTGTAAACAGTTATCTAGGAGAAGACATGCCAGTTGCCTTCAACACCAGCAAGTATTAAAATACAGATTCAATGGTGATTGAACTGGAAAGCCACAGTGAGAGCAAAGATGAATCAAAGTGCATGAAATTAGAAGTTATTTACAAAACCACATTTTAAGCAGACAAACTGGTAAGAATCAGCAAAGCAGCTAGATGTGAGTAGTGGAAAGCTGATGGGCAGATGACTTGTGCATTGGCAGTGCATGAAGCATTTGCAAGCCTTGTTCTAGAAAATTATTTAATGACACAATCACTTTTGTGACGTGAACTCTTTTTCACTTCAGCTAATCTTAGAAATACAACATTTTCCTCTACTTGATGAAAAAACATGACTTTTAACTTGACTGCACTTTAAGGAAGATGTATGCCAATTTAGTTTTTGCAAAATCTACAAACTCTTCCAGCAGAAAGATACTCACTTCTTCCTGCTACATTGTCAAAAAGCAAACATGCGCCATTTTTATGTTACAAGTGAAATGTTTTTCATAACAATATGGATGAGCTAGATGTTGCTGACAGCTTGAATTAATAATTTCCCTGGGCTTCTTTCTTTCTCTCTCCTAAGAAGCATAATGTCATGCTCCAATAAAAATAATAGAATTTTCAGAAGAAAAAAAAATAGATTTAAAAGATGATGCTGGATGATGCCCAATGCAGCCAGTGCACTTTGGTAGCAGAAGATTGACAATGCCTCAAACCCCAAAGAAATTAGCATCACGCTGAAAGTGAGAGAAAGGAAAGACTAGGTGGGCATGCCTTAATCCTGCATCCATGATTAATGTCACATGTTTTGAATTACTACACTGATGTTGTTTGATAACCTCACCACTTATTTTTGAAGATTAGTGATAGTCAATGGCAATATTTTGCAATTATACAGGTTCCAGTCTGGGATTAAAAGACTTTTGTCCCCCTGCTTCTGCATAAACAGTGACCAGAATGCCACCCTAAAAGAGTCTCTGACACCTCCCCAGGCATGCTGGAGAGGCAGTCATCTAAACATGGAGTAAGGCTTCCTTTCCTCATCAGAAGTAGCCAGCAAAGTTAGTTTTATATCAGTTCTTCAAAGGTGATGAAAAGGACATGCATGTATGAAACTTCATGTATCAAGGATGAGAAAACAGTTGATTTGTGGGGAGTACACAAGATGGCAGTGCAAATAGAAATAATTTTTTTAATGGAGACATGCTAGTTTTTCAACAGGTGGTCTTTTTATCATCATCTAGCATATGTATATGAAATACGATGGCAGTGGTAAATTCACAATATGATATTATGGTCAACAGATGTGAGGCACCTGAGACTGCTCCATGTCATTCTACTGAGCGTGTTCTCCTGGCAGTCACCCCGTCTGTGTCTTCCATTTATGGATGTGACAGAAACAAATTTGACATTGGGTAAAAATTACTTTTTCTTATGCTGCAAGTTTGTCTACTACGGCATAAGGAAGGCATAAATATTTACCTCACTGACATTTTACCTCACTGACATTTCCCAAGATCTCATATTTTCTAGCAACATAATGGAAAAAAACCCAACATTTGAAAAGATTCCTCATAAATTATGTTTTGCAAGCCATTTCTGTATTATTCCCCAGGATCTGGTTGCATGATTTAAGCTTTTGACGGAAAAAGTCTAAAATTGTTAAAAAGTATCATGAACTGGATTCCAACAGATTCATGCTCCTGACCCAGACTTGTGATTGTAAAGGCACATGCAGTGAACCAGAGGAACCAGATGTTTCTGTGACACCAGGCATATGGAAATGATGAGCTGATTCTATCCTGCTGGCAGCTGAGGACACTCAGCACCTTTTACAATTAGACCGTCAATGAGCAAAGTTTGCAGGAAAAGAAAGATCTGTCACACTTTAGTAGCTCAACAGACTGCTCTGATCTGCAATTTTGTACTTAAAACATTAAAAAAATGTATCTGCAAAACAGATGGGGGAAAGTGTGACACTTCACTTGAAATTCCAACACTGCTGCTGTGGTCCCACAAATTCCCACAGCTAGTTAAGCCATCCAATTCCTACTCTTATATGTCATGTTCATTATTTTCCATTCACTAGTTTTGCCAGCCTTTTGAATGCAGTTGTGTGCCATTAATTTGATGACCATCTCATATCCCTCTATATGTCTTGCCTTCAGGGAGACTAGAGACTCATCAACATCAGAAAACATGTTCTAAAATAAGTGTTAAAAACTAGCTACGCTGGGGGATCACATGGCATAAATAAAATGTACTAGATAGCAAACCATATCCATCTAGTCTATACAGTAAGTAATATGTGATGAAGGCATAAAGAGAAGACAAAGCATTTTGGAAAAACTCAGGTTGAATGCTCTATGCATCTATTTCCCACTATTCACACAAGGAGATGTGGTATTGATTCTATATTTTGTTGTAATGAGTGACTTCTGAAGTGCAGTATGCATTTCTGTTTTACAAAACTGTTCTGGATCCACTTTATTACACAAAATCAGTTTCTTCCTTGTCCTTCTCCCTCCTCTTTTGTCATGTTTTCTCAGCTTTTTTTCTCAATCATCAAACTCTTTGCCCATCAGTGAAATGTTTCCTAGTACGATGAACTAAGGAAAAAAAAGTATAATATGGAGTAAAAATTGCTTTAACTCTTTCTTATTTACAGACACTTGTTTCCTCCATTGGTACATGTCACTTGTAGGGTGGGATATTACATTTCATTAAATAAGAAAAAACCTACTCACATGCTTTCAGCCTCAGGAGTTCTTTACCCTACAGCTACTACTCAACCATTCCACCCAAGCTTACAGGCAATAAGCCCAATCTTTGCACCCAGTGGGAGTCTTCTCAACTGACTTGGTTGTACATGCTCTCCATAAGAGAGATATATACTTACATTTTCAGCAAGCATTGATAGAAACAGGAAAAGGCTCTCAGGACTGCAGCAAGTATTTGAAGTCCAGAAAAGGGGATTACTGGGAAAGTAAATCAGATTATGTGAGAGTGTTCTCATTCATAATGTCATATGTAATCTTTGGAAGTAAGCAACATCAGAACAGATGTTGATGTGCTTCTGGCTGTAGAGTCTGTACAGACAGGGAGCGCCTGTTCAGGCACTAGTCCTGCAAGTAGCTCATGTGAGGTTAAACACAACTGCCCATTTACACAAAATGACACTGTACACTTTTGGGAGAACGTGGTGCTGCCTTTTGGCTGTGGGTAAAATCCTAGAAGAAGATTTGGGAAGGGTGAATGTGGCATTGGAAAACTTAACTAATGATTTCTTGCTCTTATTTGCCTCTCTTTTTCTGAAAAGAAAGTAAGCATTTTGGTCTCAGCTATGCATTAATATCACTTTTAACATGATCTCACCTCCTTATAAGAGGGAAGAAGATGCTATAAAGCCATACATATAAGGATAGAGACAGTTCCTTTGAAAGTACATAACATGACAGTAGCCTTGCAAATCATACTATGAGAGCTCCCAACACAGATGCAATACTTTCCTCACCCCACCTCCATCTCTCTGAATACCTTGTCCCCTTGCTTCCCTTTTTTTTTTTTTTTCTTTTTTCCCCCAAAGAGGCAAATGATATGATGTCAAATGAGAGTTCAGGGAACTGTGTGAGACAGAGTAAGGCCACAGCACCAAGCGACAGCTAATTCTGTCACCTGGGTGTAAATTACCCTTCACACAAAATGGAAAGCAGTAGATTTCTTCAGGACTCCCCGAGACAGTCAGATTGGGTAAGGCAGTTCATGGACGGATTGGGGATTTTTCACAGCTTATTTATTTTTGGTGTGCAAAGACCTTGGCTTTTTTCCTACCACATATGTACACCATTTTATTTGACTCTTAACAAAGTGCAGGAGGAGAGAGTTAGAAGAAATGGAGAGTAAGGAATTTCAAACCAGAAACAGCCTGCTTTGTTTAAACAAAGAGATTGTCAGAATTAATTTTGTTATACTATTACAATGTTCTGACTTCCTTCTAAACCTCCCTGGAGGGTTACAGATCTACAGTTAACTTTGGCTAAAGACAGAATTAATTTGAAAAATCATTACAGTAAAGAGAACTGTTATTGTGCCACCATCGTCTCGACTGTGTAGAGACAAAAAGTAGGCATCTTTCTCAACAGAACAAGCAAGGTACCTGTCACAGTAGAGGGCTATGATATTATTTATGTTTTTCCTCCTCTGATAGCTTAACTCAAATCCTTGATCAAAGCAACTGGAATTGTTCTGCTGAGATGGCTTACTGCGTTTTAAGTGGAATGCAATTTAGCACTCTCATATCTGACGAAAACCAAATTCAGTAAGGGAAAACAATTTCCAAAGGCCAACACATACATTTCTCCCTCGAGAGGCCAGACAAAGGTTGTGGCATTAGAACAGATTACCAGCATCTGCCTTCAGTGTGCCTTTGATAAAAGGGACTATTAGACTGTGATGGCAGCTAGACTGCCCCTCTTTGCAAAATAGCATTAGGCATTTTCCAGATCCCAGTATTTGAGTTGCATTGTGCTCTCTTATTGAGCATTGTAAAAAGCAGAGCAGCAGGACTGGTGTAAGAACAAGAAATAAAAAGAGTAAATCGCATCTCTGTGTATACTTCAGAGTTTCTGTAATTGCTTTTTAATTTACAGATTTCTTTGTTGTCACATTTCCTTTGGGTTTATCTATGGTATTACTAAAGAAAAAAAGCAGTCACTGTTCCAAAAAGTGTTTAATAATATACACACCCCATAGCCCATCATAGCTTCAACAAGCCAATTACTGTTAGACTGTTGCATAAACACGTATTTAGAAAGCATGAAAATGTGTTATTATTTACTGGATCCAGTACCTAATACATCATATCTGAGCTCTGAAATGGGAATTACTGACATGAGGAAATACAACAGCTCCAAATGAATTGCTGTAGTACAAGAGGGGCCCTGCAGAGCTTTAGTTATTAAACTCACTAAAATTTCTTACTTTGCTTTTTTGAAAGTGCAAGTTCACTCAGCCACTTTAAAAAGCCCATCATCACCAAATATCTAATCTATAACTTTTTAGAATATGCTATGGTTCAAGAGAGCTTTGTAATTGTTTTATCTGTGGACCAACAAAATATTCATGTTTGTCTTAAAAGAATGACATGGAACTTACTGCAGGTGGGTGGCAGCACATTGCTGGAGACTGGACAATAGCACACACAAAAAAGAACAATCTGAGTTATTTTTACACACTGTATGTATTAATTAAGCATAGCCTCTGCAGGAAAGAGGTCTAAGTCTTGCTTCCCAAAAGACAACTGTAGTTAAAAGCCATCAGATTAGTCTATTTTAAGAAAATGGCAGGAATTATTACTGAAAATGTGATCGCATCATATAAATTGGAGCATGTCTTCATCTTACTGATTCAGCTCATTTCTGTCACTGCTGCCACAAAAACATGGCATTGGAAATAAGCTAGAACAAATAAAAGATTCAGGGATTTGTGGTATATCTCCATAAAGGGAAAATGGAATTATTTGCCCTTCATTTGTTATTGGCATCTCAGCTGAAAGACAACTTATCCCTAATGCTCAGAGCTCTGCTGTTTTAATGCAACGACTAGTCCCTGAGAAAAACCTTTTGGATAAATGTTTCACTATCCTCACACAATTTGCAAGTGGAAACAGATTATGGTTTCATTTTATATTCTGCTGCACATTCTACCCATTAGTTTGCAATTATAAGCCAGTGCTGCTACAGAAACCTGTTTCCTTGTGATGTGATTCCAGGCATATTTCAAAGGAATTGGTTCCTACTCCCGCTTGCAAGTCAGAAAACATTGTCTCCAGAACCACAAATACACAATGCTGCTGAGTCAGAGTTGTTGAGGTTACATCAGCTTGGCCCTGTACTTGAGCTCATTGTTAGGACACCAGCCAAACTGTTTCTCTATGTGAGGTAGACCTGCTGGTCAGTCCAAGCTTGACAGCAATAGGTAGACTTGCCTTGCAGCAATGAACAGAAGAGAGGCTTGATTTAGGCACCACTTCTGGGATTGTGGAAAAACCACTGAGGTTTCATGCTTGTTTTAGGCTTAGAAAACATTTAATTCTAAGCTAAGAAGACCTGAGGCATGCAGTGCTCTGTCAACACAGCAACCTTGAAACTACTGTTTTGCTTGTAATACCTTAGCATTATAGAATCATAGAATGGTAGGGATTGGAAGTGACCTCTAGAAATCATCTAGTCAATTCCCTTGCTAAAGCAGGTCCACCTAGATCAGGTCACACAGGAAAGCATCCAGGCAGGTTTGGAAACTTCCAGAAAAGGAGATTCCACAACCTCTCTGGTCAGCCTGTGCCAGGGCTCCCTCACCCTTAGAGTAAACTAGTTTTTCCTTGTGTTTAAGTGGAACTTTCTGTGTTCCAGCTTTTGTCCATTAGCCCTAGTCTCATGACTGAACACTACAGAAAAAAAGTGTCACGCCATTCTCCTGATATCCACCCTTTAGGTATTCATAAGTGTCAATGAGGTCTTCCCTTAGTCTTCTCCAAGCTAAATAGCCCCAGATCTTGCAGCCTTTCCTCATAAAATATTCCAGCTCCCTGATCAGCTTGGTAGCCCTCAGCTGGCCTCTCCCTTGTACATTTGTTATGATAAACCAAATGGTACCCAACTAGGTACCTGCCACACTCACTTGTGTTAATATGCTCAGACAGGCACAGTTCCAGGCTCTATCAGGGGTACTTGTATAAAGAATGTTCACACCAGCAGAAGTGCACAGAACCTTAGAACTAGGGTTGTCCCACTGCATACTTACACCAAGAGATCTCTGTCTGCCAGTGGTGCAGGGGGATGGGGAACAGGGAATTTAGACAGCTCATCACAGATGGAATTTGCCACTGCTTCCTCTCAGGAGGAGGACTCCTCACTGCTACAGTCTGGGGTCCCTCCCACTGGAGACAGTCCTCCATGAACTTCTCCAAAGGCTACAGTTCTTCATGAACTGCACCAATGAGAGTCTCATCCATGGGTCAAACAGTCCTTGAGGAATAAACTGCTTCAGCATGAGTCCCTCACAGGATGACAAGTCCTGCCAGCAAACCTGGTCTGACGTGAGCTCCTCTCTCCCCAGGTTCCCAGGTCCTGCCAGGAACTTGCTCCAGCGTGGGCTTTCCACAGGGTCACAGCCTCCTTTGGGCATTTACCCACTGCAGTGTAGGGCCCTCCATGGGTTGTCAGTGGATCTCTGCTCCACCATGGCCTCCATGGCTGCAGGAGCAGGGACTGTCTCACCAGGGTCTTCACCATAGGTCACAGTGGAATTCCTCTTCCAGTGCCTGGGCACCCAGGCACCCTCTCTCCCTCCTTCACCTTTGTGTCTGTGGATATGTTGTTCTCACTTCTTGCCCTGCTCAAATATGTTATTCACAGAGGCATTACCTCCATTGTTAATTGGCCAGAGCTTGGTCAGCAGTGAGTCCATCTTGGAGCTGACTGGCACTGGTCTTATCACAAATAGGGGAAGCTTCTAGCAGCTCTTTGTTTAAAGAAGCCACCCCTGTAGCACCCCACTACCAAAACCTGGCCACACAAACTCACTACACACAAGCATCTAACCTGAAGCAAAAGCATAGCTCAAATCTAAACACAATTTGTACTCCTTCAGGGAGAAATATATATGTCTGACGACGTGAAATTATTCTCACTGTAGTGTGTGCAGTATAATCAAAAGAATTAATGGCAAAATATATATAGGCACATTCCATAAAAAACTTATGCAAAGAGCTTCCAGACATTTTTTTCCTTTGTAAAGAGATTACGAATAGACTAACAAACAATAAAACATTATGTTTTATGTAACTCATCACTGCATCCTCTTTATTTGTGCTGCTACTAGATGGGCAATTGTCCTGAGTTTGCCTGGGATAATTTTCTTCCTAGTAGTTGGTACAGGGCTGTGTTTTGCATTTGTGGTGAAAAGTGTTGATAGCCGGGGGTTGGACTAGACAATCCCTCTACAGGTCTCTTCCAGCTTCCAACCTCCACCATTGTATGGTTCCAGGATTCAGTATGAATGTTTTGGTTATTGCTGATGAGCACTTACAAATGTCAAGGCCTTTTCCACTTCTCACCCTGTCTGCCAGTGAGTAGGCTGGGAGTGCACAAGAAGCTGTGAGGCAGCATGGCCAGGACAGCTGATCTAAAATAGCCAAAGGGATATTCCATACTATAGAGTCTTGCCTGGTAAATAAATTGGGGAGGGTTGGTGGATTCCTGCTCTGGTATCAGTCAGTGAGTGGAGAGCAATTGCATTGTGCAAAATGGAGTGTTTTTTGGTTTAGTTTGTTTTCTTCCTTTCTCTTTATTTTTGTTACATTCCTTTTCATTACAATTATTTATTATTCATTATTATAATATTATTTCATTTCATTTCATTTCATAAAACTGTTCTTATCTCAACCCATGAGTTTTCCAATTTTCATCCCCATCCCACTGGGAAGGGGCTGTAAGTGAGCACTGTGTGGTGTTTAGCTGTTGGCTGGGGTTAAACCATGACAGTAATCATCTTAAAAGTTCTTTTCAGAGAATAATACAGATTTCTGCTAAAGATCTCCTTCTCCTGAAAAATAATTTTTTATTGCTGTTTCATTTGAGACTGTCAAATCTACAGATCTGATAGCTATCCTATTCCCAGCATTAGAAAAATGCAGTGTACCCTAGTACTGAGGGCTGCTAACTGCATATCAGACAGACTTGCCAAAGCGCAGCTGGCAGTTTGAGCAAGGTGCACTGCTGCTGGACCATATCTTGAGTCTGTGCCCAGTGTGGCCCTGCTCAGCATGAGAGAAACGTGAATATTGACCAAGTGATGCTGGAATATTATGTACCCATTTTCAACCCTGGAGATGTCCAAGTCATTTGGACAACTGGAGAAGTCCACACAAGCACTATCTGAACATAAAAGCAGAGTTGTTCTGTGCTTCTGTTCACAAGGTAAGACAACATATTCCTTCAAGACATTTTAAGATAAAATTTTTGAATATTTAAGGTTTTTCTTATATTCTTACCTTACAAACAGCTTTAGCACAAAAATTTAGAAGCATACAAGCAAATGAAGAGTAAGAATAGTATGCAAAGATTGAATATGAAAGGGTATTACAAGCTTTGAATTTCCTGGATCTGAGACATATAACTTTGGAGATCACTTTTAACTCCTCTAAGCTTTATGTTTTCAGAGGTGAAAAAAAATAAATAGGCCATACCCTATAAAACCCCTTCTCTTTAGGGAGTTCTGAACTTTCACTGTGTCTATATACTCAGTAAGTCACCTTGAGCCATACCTGACATTGCAAGGACTGAGCACTTCCTGAAGTGCTGTGCAAGAAAGTGGATTATCATGGAAAAACCAAAATCACCAAGCTTCACGCTGAATATCAGAGGTGTGTCTCTGTTCTGAATTTCTCTCATTGAAAACTTCCACAGGCTTCATAAACATGTTCGGTGTTTTGTTTTGTTTTGTTTTAATGTGATGTGGAACTTAACATTCATAAAGCTGACTTCTGGGATAGATGAGCTGAAAGGTGATCTAAACACAGTTACACGCCTCTGAAATTGGAAATAGTGTTTTTCTCCAAGGTCAGTTCCTCATTAATAAACAAAAACATTTTTAAGTGCTGGTTTAAGCAATTCGGTAGCAAATCCAAAGGCAGTCCACATTTCAGGATTACTCAAGGAAATAGAGGAAATGAACCATGTAAATTCTTTGTCAAACAGTTTTCTACACTATTTGAATCTATTTTAAGGCTCAATATCTCCATAAAGGTCTTAACTTAATTACATTTCTCCAGACCTTTTGCGGAAATATCTTATTTTTGGTACAGATCCAGAAATCAATCCTAGCTTCAAGTGGAAATCAAATTTGAAATTCTAATTCCTTATTTATTTTTGGACAGAAAAGCCTCTGAAAACACATCTCTGAGAAGTCCAAAAGAGCTTGGACACAGCAGGCATACAGTCAGTTACATTTTCCTTCTCCACAGGATTTGATTTTATTTTTGAATTCTGGCTGTCATAGTCTCTTTTTAAAGTTGCATTTTGAATTTTGCCTTTTTGGTGTGGGTTTTTTTTTTTTTTTTTTTTTACATTGGCTAGACAGTCCCTTAGAGTTTTTCCACATAATACCTGGTTCCTCTTGGTCAGATGTTTCAATGGACAGAAGGACATCTTGCTCAACGGAAGCATTGTAATTAGCATATATCATGATAACTGTCAGTCATTCTCTAACCTGCTAGTCACATGGCATAATTTCCTTGGGATTTTTGTTTGTTTTACTCTTAAGCAGAAATGTGATATTCCTGAGAATCACCAGATGGCATTACTGCAGATAACTTTGATGTTTCTGTTTACCTGACTGTACAGAGGACAGATATTAAGAAAACACATATTGCAATCTGATGCAGAGTTTTTCCAAATGTTACTACTTGAGATTTATTACAGTGGCATCGTTTTCAAATTAAACATATCCAATCTGAAATATACACTTGTACCCATATGTTCTAATGCCTGAGCCCTCACAACGTCATAGGGTTTGTTTGCAGCAAAGGAACGTGCACAGCTGCACAGGCATGGTTTAGAAACATAGACAAAAGAAATGTGGGAGAAAGATGTTCTTTAGACTACTTTAAAATTTCATTGCTTTTTAGTTATGATATGATTTAAGCTTATTGAAACAATGCACAACATTTTAAAATTGTTAAAAGGCTACCTATTTAGTGACTGAATCCATTGGCTGAAAAACTTTAGCTACAATGGTTGCATTTGCAAATAACCTGGGATCAAATTATGTAATAACTCAGCTCATTACTCTCCTCTGAATAGACCAAATGTCATGGGTCATAATTTTTAGTGCAGGCTATGGTGTATAACATATGCCAGCACTTCAGAGCTGCTGTAGCTCCCAGCCTGCACAGCCTCACTCCCAGGGACAGGCAGAGTGCAGCTGTCCCCGTGGGTACAACTGATGCTGAGTGAGCAAACAGGAGGGTGAATGGGCCTTTTCCGCTACTTAGCTTTCAAGCTGTGACACGGTGCTTATTGCCATTTCCATATAAAGTGGTAAGATCATATTTTCTGTTCTTCATTTCGAAATCCTTCATTTAAAAACACGGATAAAACATTTCACATAGAAGATTGCCTTATGATCAAAGTACTTATCTACTAGATACACACAGATACTTCACTTTCATGAGGTTAGAATTTTTCTCCCGACTCACAGCACTAGATTTCATCCCACTGATGATGACAGATTTGTGCCTACGCTCCTCTTTTCACACTGGGGCTTGGTTTCAGGCAAGTGCAGCCACCCCACAGCATTCCTGCAACAGGACTACGTCCAGTGCAGGCTGCAGAGGCCACCAGTTGGGCAGTCACCTATAGTTGAGCTCTGACACAACCAGCACATTAGCACTGGATTTACAATTAGATTGAGGACATCCTTAGGAACTGAACAGCTGCATCACAAGAGATGTATTCCTAATTTCAAAACTAGACTTCCAACGCTGTGTGGCAAAAGGAAAGGAAAACCTGAGGCTGTAATCATCGTAGCATAGGCTAATAGGTAGAGATAAGTGTGATTTTTGTCCATAGTGCTTGCTTAATATTTTTATCCAGGTGTATCTAGGTGCCCTGGAAAGCTGTGGGTCATTGCTCTGGAGGAATAATTTTGAATACAGTGGACAGGGAATCCCTGTGTTTTTTCCATCATCATCAAGTTGGCTTTTTCCCATGTTTCCAGCAGTCAAAGAAATTCTCAGCATCAGCGTATGATCACAGCTTTGTGCATTAGTGAATGAAAAGACAGATCCCTGAGGGAACTGCTAATGTTGATGAAAAGAACCTCACTTGGTTGAACAGGCAGAGGTGGTTTTGGGGCAGGAGGACAGCGCTCTCATTTGGGGACATTAGATTGATCCTTTAGATCATAACTGGCCTTATCTAGCCCACAAAAGCATTTGAAATATCAACATGGTGGAGATAAGTCTGACACGCCCCTTTCCTTTCTTCCACAAATGCCTCACTGTTGTCCCATTTGCCATTTTATTGAAGCAGTTATTAACAGAAACCATGAACAATACCTTCCATGTTATTCCTCATCTGTGAGCCAGCCACGGGCAACAGCAAGGTTATCAATATGGATGCTTTTGGATTAAATTAATTGATCTCTAATCCCCATTGAATGGATAGTAGTATATAAGTCAAGTAGTGAAAGAGACAAGTTGTCTGAAATGCTACCAGTGCAAGAGTCGGACTTTTGGGAGCCCAAGAATTAAAAACCGAAAAAGATTACTCAGTAAAATTCCCACAGCAGAAAATAGATACACCCACAGTAGTCTTCAAATGCTTCTCTGGATGTGCAGAGAGGGCTGCAAATCATTCCTCCCTCTGCATTTTAAGGGACTGACTATAGAAGCCGTAACACATGACAGACCCGGTGGATTACATTTTTCAGCGACACAGTCTTGTTTATACGATTTTTTAATAAAGCCAGATACTCAAAGAGACCAGGCCTCTGTTTGTAGTTTTACTACAAAAAAAGGAGTATACACAAGAGGCAGTTTACAATAACAATTTTCCTCTTCCAGGTTTTCCAGGGATTTTGCTGATATATGCAGCCAACCTTCTCCATTTATACACCATCATCCCCAAACACAGCCATCATTTTTCTAAGTTTTGACACAAACAACCTTTTCTATAAAGACAAATAAAAACTAGTTGTTCTTTTCTGAATTAATTATTACAAGTATTTTTATAATGGAAAACGGTGAACAAAGCTATACTCAAAGAACTGAAAAATCACTCTGGGATACTCAAGATGATCTAATAAAGACAAATCCATGCAGATCAAACCCTGAAAACTCTCGTCCTTCAGCTTTTGCCTCAGACTAGGTTTGACACAAGCTAATACATTACAATGAAGTAATGCATACCTTATGTAAATCCTGCCTTTATGGTGTGGTGCAAACCTTGTGTGCATGCAAGAACTACTTTTACAGCAGAAACGTTGCCACATGAACACAATTTTTCACTGGTGATTTAGATGAGAACTGCTCTGCAGCATTTGTTAAAAACATTTTGGTGTTTGTGATATACTGACAATGTATTTCCAGTAGTACATAAACTTGTTACTTTTTGAAAAAGCATGAATTGAGCCAAACATTTGTGGTAAAAGGACTGAAAGTGTCCTTTGATGACATAAGCCAATTGACAAGTATCTCTAAAAAGGACTGGCATGAGAGATAAGGAACTTACAGTGTATAAACAACTGCACCTTTGAGATAACCCACAAAAAGGCAAAAGTTTAAAGTACAGAAAACAGAAATTAACCAGGAAAACAGAGATAGCGAGTACAGTGAAGTACTTATAATAGTCAATATTAGTTATGAATATGGATAGTAAATGAAATTTGTATAAAGCTGTAGAATGCAGGATGCAGAGAAATCAAAAGAAAGAGAACCTCTTTCATCCTTCCAGAAAGAAGAGCACACACACATAGGGTTCCTACCTTATGCCTTCCTGAATGAGAGACAGATCTCGACTTTGGTTTTGTGACTTCTCTTTCTTCCCCTTAAACACTAATTTTTTTGTGACAGAATCTGAAATTCTTCATCATTATTTCCAAAGGAAAAGCAACCTCAAACATTAAAAGGAAAATTTGTTAAATTTCCCCTTTTAGAGCAGAACATCTCTTGCAAGGTTTGAATAGTTTGAGCTGCAGAAGGAATAACAGCAAGATGTAAACATGCATGTTTTGATCTGCAGACCTCTTCATTCTTTCTTCATTCCCACCTCTGAGCTATGGCCTAGAGAGCTGTAACAGTCTCTCCAAGCCATTAAACAATAAATCCAGTAACTTGTAACTTTCAGAAAAGACCAAGATTGCCTCATCTTTGTAGAAAAACTCAGCAGTGGGACCCTCCTGCTAGGAGCCAGCAGAGATTCTAACTCAGAGCCTTTTTTCATCCTTGTCAAATTGTGATTGCTGTTTAGGGAAAAAAGTGAGAAGAGACATGATCTTGGACTTCCCTTCTATGTGCTTTTAGTCCAGAATAAATTAGCTTGGAAGTGGAAGATGCCACAGCTTTATCAACTTTGATCTGTGAGTATGCCCTAGTGAAACAAAAAATCTCTTATGGGCTCAGTGACAAAGAAGAGCTCAACTTATGGAGCTGCATGGAAAGGTACCTTCCTTTCCCACCACCTCTCTGTATTTCCCTTTTTGTTACTCACCAGTACTGCTCTGGATGGTCCTCACCGTGGTGGTTGTACGTGGGGGAGATGAAGACCGCAGCGATATGCACTCATCGTCCTGAGAGCAGCCCTTCTCAATGGCTCTGACATAGCTGTGGCTCCGCATGCGGAAGCAGCCCGGCATGGGCAGATCCAGGGCCTCCACCGCCTGAGACTCAAGTTCACTGAACACCGACTCACAGACGGATTCAAACTGACCGTTCACCTCCATCTCGCTCACCTGCAGCCAAAGACCGGGTAGGTTCAGTACATCCCATACACCTATCTGCTTTTGTACTAACATTCACAAGCTACAGATGCACAATGGTCAACATCTGTTAGAAATCACTTTACACATGATAAGCAGGGGAATGGCACATAAACATGTCCCATTTCACAAAACAACAATTGTTAGAGGAAAAAATAATGTACAAAAAGTGGAACACTTAGGCATAGATGGACATCCAGCAGAGTTTAGGCTCTTGGGTCCTGTTGAAACTGCTGGAAGTTTGGAATCCTCATAGCAGTGCTTGGTTTATCTCACTCTGGTCCTACAACAGAGGTTGATTGAACCCCTGACCATTATGCCTGCTACATTGGAAACCAAAAAAAAAAAAAAAAAAAATCACTCTTTCCTTGGGGAGGTGAAGAGAAAAAAGTTAGATCAGCTTAACCTCAGTAGACAATCAATGCAACACACAGGCAATCACAGTGATAAACCTAAAAGGAAGCTTCAGGGTATAAATAGCAACAAACAGCTGGGAAAGGGAGGCTGATAAGGGAACCAGCCTTGTTTCAGGGAAAAAATGTTTGTATAACTACTGGGCTGAAAGTGAGAGAGGCAAGGGAAACTTTAGGCCCTTTCGAGAGCAGACACTAGGTGGTGACAAAGACTTGCACTCATGTAGGTTAAAGACCTTTCAAAAGCATGTGGCCTTGCTGCAGGCTTACAAACCTGGAAATCATTTACCTCGGTTTAATTAGTAATGGATGCTCATATCCCTAAACTGAGAATAGAGCCCTGAGCTTGGCACTAAAATGTAATAATTACCCCTGTAGGAAATATGCACATGGAAACCATTGCTTGTGGGCTTTCTTAGTTTTTAAGCATGCAAGAGGCCAATATTGCAAGAGAAGGTAGGACTGTATTAGAGTGGTAAAAAAAAAAACACCTTAGAAATTAGAGAACATTATGCCAGGTATTTGTACACATAAATGAAAAATTAAATCTCAAAGAATACAACATAGTTTTTTCAAAGAGAAACTTTTTCAAAGAGCCTGGAAGATTAACAGATAGTACATTATAAAGAACAATCCTACAGTGGTGGAGAACAGTCATATCCCAAATACGAACAACTCAGAGTTAATGTTTGGGTTTTTTTTTGTTTTTTTTTTTTTTTTTTAAGAAAAAAGAAACCAGAAACTTCTTCATATTGGCAATTTACGCTCACTCTTTGGCAGACAGCTTTGCATGTGTTAGTTATCCATCTAAGTAATATAATCTAATGTTCAAATAATTGCCTCTGAGATATGAATTTCAGTGCTGTTTCCTCCTAGATACATCCTGACCCTCTTTCTAGAGCATCAGCCCATACCCTATGCAAAGTGCCTGACTGTAAAATACACGGGTGAATATTCTGAGGTTGCAATGCCCAAATACAGAATACTGTAAGACTACAGCTCCATTCTAAATGGCACATACATTTGTTATGGCCCCAGCTGAAGTCCTGGAATCAATGATGTCATGCTTTTTTTTTTTTTTTTTTTTAGTTATGACTTAATATACGAAGAACAAGAGGCCAGCATCTGGCACCACAAATCCTGCCTTGTTGCACTTCTGGAGAAGTGTAAGAAAATTCTTTTATGCAGGCAATTTATCCCAACAACCCACTTTAGCAAATAAGCCAAAAAATCATAACAAGGTGCTACAAAAATTTAGCAGATAAATTACTGGCCCACCACCTTGCAGATCACTGGCACTTGTGCATTTCTTTCAGCTCTGTCCCTGACTAATTCAAATTTACAAGCATGTTGCATGTCAGTACAGGGTATTTTACTACACTAAACCTCATAAATGGAATGTGTCACAGTGTTTTTTTCTTCTAGTTTAGAATATACATGAAAAGATCCCTCAGAATTTCAGGACAATAATACCTTTGCACTTTATTTTTACATATATATATACATATAAAATGACATACTGCGTAGGTGAAAAATTCAGAGGTGAGGTGCATGGGGTTAAGAATGTATGCAATAACATAATCATAGAATCAGAGAATGGTAGGGATTGGAAGGGACCTTAGAGATAATAGTCCAACCCTGTGCTAAAGCAGGTCTACCTAGAGCAGGTCATAGCGGAACGCATCCAGTTGAGTTTTGAAAATGAAAGCTTTAAAATCTCTAATTAAATACTAATAAAATTGTGAAATACAGCATACTACAGGCTTAATTTTCCTTTCTTTCCCTCAGCATGTGAATATGGGGTTTTTTGGAGGCATTAAATAAAACATTTGATTTCAAGTACTAAGCACATGATCCTTAAGAGAACCCTGTTGATGAGCACTTGCTTTTGGAAAAGAGAAAATAAAAGATCAGACTACTCCTTCAAATGAATTGGACGATGTGCCACTCATCCATTTGCAAAGGGCAGGTTATGGCATTATTAAATGTTACCCTCTCAGAAACAAGACTGTGTGAAAACATTTCTGTCTTCTCAAAAATATTTTGAAAATGTGTGGCATGCAGCTGCCTGATTCCATTTAAAGCAAAATCAGGTTCCTTCTATTGCAAGGTCTCAGCTGCTGTCCAGCACAGCAGCTGCTCTCTGGGATACCATAAGTGCACGTCACTCACCTGACTGATGGTGCTCATGGCTCTCATGTAGCTCTCATTGCGGGAGCGAAACTTGGGGGATGTCAGCAGCCCTGCAGGGTCCAGGCTGTCCAAGCTCCTGTTGATGGACACTTCACTTACTGCCCTCAGGTAACTGTGGCTCCGGATCTGAAGCTTTGGTGAGTGTTCGCTGGATATCCTGGGATGTTTGGTAAAAAAGCAAAGAGAAACAGGTATTTTACTAGAAGTGGGATAAAGAAAGGAGAGGCCCAATAGTAAGGTTTGCCATATGATACTAAACACATCATCTGAACATCCACTTCTTGAAATGCAGTTGGTAGGAACAGTAGGGGCTCAATTCCTCTAAAGGGTTGGTCCTTTGCTAAAATCTTGTGCTGGTCAGACCTGCTTGTGTTATACCTCTGCCACCTACATATGTACCTATGTGACTGGATGTTTCACGCTCATGTGGGGCTTTAAAGAGTGTATGGACAAATAGAGTAGACAGATTATACACAACATGCAAATGTACTCATAGTACATAGAATCATAGAGTGGTTTGCATTGGAGGGGACCTTAAAGTTAATCTAGCTCCAACCCCATACATCTTAACCTGGGAAATCATTCCAAGAACTTGAGGCACCCGGTAAGGTTTGATACATATTAAATTTTACTTCACTCCTAACTTAAGCTCAAAGTTGAGTAAATGTAAGCTAGGGAAGAAGCTTTATGTGACTCAATGTCAAATTAAAAGTTTAAAAACCGCAGTTGTTATATCTGAAGTAATAGCATTCTCCAGCTTTCCAATACCAGTGACAGATGACATGCACAAGCAGTCATAAACAAACAAAAATCCCCACCCCAGATGAAATGTGATTAAACTGCAGTATTCCTGCCATATGTGCTTAGAGTCAAGTAGCCAAGGTTATAAAGTGTAGCTACAAACATCCACCTGTGAGATGTTTTAGCCTCTGAAAATTCTGGCTAAGTGCCGCCTTCAGAATCTGAGGCAACCTATAAAGATGTGAGTCACAAAAAGTGATTCATGTCATGTCTCAGTCAATACAATTCATTTTGGGGATATTTCTTTTTAAACAGTGAATCAATGGATAAAGTATCAAAAGGGTGATTCAATATTCTTACTGGGATATATTTAATATTATCTAAGTATTACAAATTAAACAAATTAAAATAGTAAATAAATTTTCCATTTTTAAATATAAATCTCACATAGATGTTTGAAGGTACATTAAAGAAAAAATCTGTAACCTAATTGCAGTCTTAGACTTGATTCTCATGTCTTTAGAAACCCATACATAGCTGACCTGAAAGATGAGAATCTATTTTATGTCTAATTTCTGAAGCATTTGCAGACATTTTGTATTCAAGTAGCTAACGATGGTAATTAGTATGAGCAATTTCCCAGTGGCATGCACAATTCTGGTAATTGACAATGTATTTTAGGAGGACAATTCCACTGTGTAATCACACACCTAAGTAGTTCAGAAACTGGGTCTGTTTCTGAATGGTATAATACTATAATAAAATCTAGGTCATCTCTACAACACTGTATTCTCTGGCTGCTAATTATTCATCTAATAAAAATACATAAATTTACACAAATTACTCAATATTCCTGTCAAAAGTTGAAGATAAAGCTTTTGCTTGTCATTGTGCAATACTCAACAGCAATCATATTCATACACTTTGACTCCTTCTGCCATTTCATTCCACATGACAAAACTAGAAAGCTTCTTAGGTACCATAATTAGTGATGTTCCAAATTCAAATAAAAGAAAAGAGAATGATGAAAAAGTGACTGTTACTAGCAGTTAGCCACAATGTTTTGACAACTAACACTAACCATGGAACTTTTGGAAAAAAAACTCCAACTTTGTCTGTTATTTGATAAAAAATAAAGAAATAAAAAATTAAAAAAGATTAGGTAGAATGAATAATTCAACAGAAACTTTTTCAGATGCATCCAAGCTACTTCACTGCTCTGCAGATTGGTGAACTGATGAGCATTGTCTGAAATGCATTTCTTAAACTAATGTAAAATGTATTTTATGACTATGTTGTGAACAGTTTGCTGCCAATATGCGACATGCAAAATTCAAATACGCTTGTTAGCTGCCAGTTAGTCAAATCCGCCACCTGGGGCTGTTGTTGTTCACTGATTAGCTGAGCTCACAAGAAGACTGCAGCACATCACCGAATTCAGGACACAGATATTGCCAGACAGAAATTTGCAAGTGCTGAGGCAAGTGCCCTTTAAAAACTGGAGCCAATATGACAAGATGCAGGTACTCACAGCAGCAAGGTTTTGCTGTGGCAGTCATACTACAGAGCAGATGAGCTCCTACAAGTGTTGTAGAAAGCCACTACAAAAGATATGGAAGTTTATTTTTTTGCATGCACTAGTGTTGCATAACAACATTTACCCAACTTGCTTGAAATGAGGGCATCCATCCATGACTGTAAATATTTCCCTGTTGTTTCAGATACAGGTAGTCAGCAAAGCTGCCTTTTTCTGACTAGTTTTATTACTGAATATATGACTGGCCAGTCTGGCACTAGGACCATGTTTTACAGGTAGCCACCTATCTTAGCCTGTGCATACCTCCCATTTGTTGTACAAAACATGTGAGGATAGTAGCAGCTGTTGGAGGAAGTGGCTCCTTGCTTACTGATTGCTACAGTCACTGTTTCACTGGATGTAGTGAAGGAAAGAAAAAAAGAAAAAGGATTGAAAGCATAGACAAACATTTGAAGGGTTGCACCAGTAACGGAAGTTTATTACCTTCAGTTATCTGAAGGTTATTACCGGTAACCTTGTAAATGAAAATTATACTTTCCTCCTTAAGGCTGCAACGCCATCTTCTATTTATCCTGTATTACCTAAACTTCTCTTTGTGTCATCATAATTTCTACAACTAATCATGACAGACAAGGAACTGAGACTTTGGGACAGCTCTTTAGCCAATACAACATAGTCTGTTAGCTCCACTCATTGCATTGGATGTATTAATTGGCATAAGGAGGACGTGAATTATTAAAGATCTGGAAGGAGCTCCTCAAGCATGTTGCATCATTTCTGTGCTGCAGTGCCTGCTGGTGTGACATGGGACAAGTGCTGAAGGGTAGTCCTGAACGTAGTGCCAGAGCCCTTTCAGGGGGATTTATACACAGCTCACTCTTACTGCTATGGTAAGATAGAGATTTATTTATCTGTGAGGCTTCTAGTCTCTTCTGGATACATGATGTGATGATGTTGGTTGAAGCAGCATTCAGTGAGCTTGCAGCAGGTGTGAGGAGCCAAGTGATCTGTGGGGCTGGGCTGTCCCTTAAGGCAACATGTTGTGTTCACAGGTGGCAGGTCCTCACACTGGCAGCAATGTCCCTTTCCCCATACTGCTGCCCTTGCCCCAGGCCTCATCCCAGAGGATGGACACACAGCCACAATGGTAACATGCTGATAATGCATGGGGCAGGATTAGTAGCACTGCTAGATGTGCTTCCCAAAGAACTACAGCAAGAAGCATCAGGAGAAGATGAGGTCTTTGTCTTTCTGCCACTCAACTAGCTGCCATTGTGCGTGCCCTAAGGGGATTAACCAGAAAAGGAGCCAGTTCTGTGCTGAGGTGTGTTGAAATGCAGTTTGCTGAGTCCTGGTGGCAAAATAAATGCTCCCATAGGTAAAGGCAGGCAAAGGCTTCTGATCTACACTATGCCTCAGGGAAGACTGAGGCTTATGAGGGCAAAATGCTACTGAAAGCCTGTGTGGGGCTTTTAGAGGCAGAGAGTGTTCATTTAAGCAGAAAGCACATTTTAGTGAAGTATCTAAAATTGAAGGTCATGTAGGTGTGTAAAGAAAACCTCTTTGGTTTCAACTCTGTGCACTTCAGATACATTGAGGCCAATTCTCCTGTTTACATTCAAATACAGAAATAAAAACACTTAAAATGCACACATCTCCTCAACCCTACCACTGTTGCAACATGCATGCTAATACATATTTTTAACCAACTGTTAACAGATGTATTTGTATTTATACATTCTTAATTCAGATGGCAACACATTTTGGTCTCTACTTAATTGACAGTTTGCACAGTAAGGAGCTGGTCAGCATAGTCAAGCAGGGGAGGAGCTAGGCTTAGCTAATTTGCTCTGGTTTGTACAGAGAAGTCCAGGTTGGAGGCAGGAAATAGTCTTAGCCTGGTGCCCCATTCACATGATAGTCCAGGATGACTGGAGGTGGAAGGAACTCTATGCATTATCTTTACATACTGCCCACCTTGTAATTTCTGATTTGTATATGCTTCCATATTCGTTCAAATATATGTTACAGAGTTGAAAACAAAGTGTTAGCAGACTAAAAATGAAATAACTTTGAAAATATTCCTGGAAGAGTTCCTTTGCCTTCAAAATGGCTTTCAAATGCCAAAGAAAAGGTAGGCAACAGGGAGTTACAAGAACAGGCGGGTTTAGTTTCAAATATATCCTTTTAATTTAGGAGAGCACAATGAACTTTGTCATATATGTGTTCTTTATGAGAAACACTTTCATTCATTACATTGCATTTCTGAATGAATAAAGGGGAAGACAAGACTGATGATGGCTGGTTTTTTTTTCCCCTTTAGGCCAGGCACAAAAAAAAAAAAAAGTTACAATGAAAAGCAGCCCTAAGACTGTATTATCTTCTGCAAGTTTGGCATTCAGATTCATGGCAGAAAACACAGTGTTGCGCCAGATGGGTACTGTGCTCTGCCAACTGAAAATGACAAAGCAGAATAAAGTGAAAGTCCAGAAATATGTCCTGAACACTCCCGTAAGCTAGCAAGTGTGCTAAAATTTGTCTTCAGACAAACAGAAAGGCCCCAACAACACAATACACGTAACCCAAAACCCAAGAAAAAAACCCAAACTTCAAATCCACCAGCATTGCTAAATATCCCAGCTCTCATTTTTTTTTTTTTTTTAGCTTGCAATGGACAACTTAGCTCCATGGGGCTTAATTTTCCTTGGCTGAATGATCCACCTCTGGTGTGGCTGATGAGCATATCCAACATACCATTTTGTGCTTAATTTTATTTGTATTTTAGTATTGCTAGAAAGTAGTAATTGCCACCTTAGTACCTTAAGTATTGCTAGATTGCAGTGCAGTCCAACACAAGGCAAACACTGAAAGACATTAGGGAGGAAAACGTACAGAACAATGTCACTCAAGTGCATCTATTTGATCCCGGTTGTGAAAAGTTGATCATGTTGGCACCCATGTTCTGTGTCTTCCTCGGTGCAGCATACACAAAACTGTCATGCTACTGATGGAGACAAGGGCATCAGACAAATAGGGCAGCATTCTACCCCTCACCTGGGATTCTTCTGGTTTTGAAGATGTCTTTTTCTGTTTTTGTCCATAATCAAGTGAACTTCATCACGAGGATTTCCTATCTTGAAGCTAAAATAACCCGTAACACTTCTGTTCAAGTCCTTAGTGTGTTGCTAAAGTCTTAAGCATGAGAAAGAAAAATCTAAAATTTGGAGAGAACCAGGAAAAGTTCATCTACTGAAGAGAAATTCAATGATATCAGCACAAAACTGGCATTTGAGTCCTTCTGCATTATAAAAGATTCCACTACCGGATGACAAATGGTTTTTGCTGCATGGACAAGGCAACACATTCCACAAAAGTGCATGGGACATGCCTGCATCACAGAGTTTGTCACTTGGTGAAATGAGGCAGAAATTGCAGTGTGGTCTATTTGTCTTGATGCCTGATTTTTTGGATTCTGGTAGGGCTGCAGAGGAAAGGACGTAAAAAATAAATCCAGAAGTCCACATCTTTTGGTGTCACACAGCTCTCTAATGTGTCTATCTCCAGCTGTTGTGATTTTTTTTTTTGAATAAGCACATAGTGTCCTGCCAGAGGGCTGCTGTTTGCTTGACAGAAGGCTGCAGGAACTGGATCAATGGTTTTCAGTAGCAAATGCTTCTAAAAAGCCCAGTCACTTTTAAAACTCTTCATGTTTGACTACTGCCAGTTTCAGAATCAGGCAGGAAATCCCTTATTTGTGAATTTGTTACAAACCTGCTTTCCTCTTAAAAGACACCAAAGTTGTTTTTCTTATTCTTCTTTTTAGGATGTGGAGGTGTTGAGATTGTATTTCAAGAGCAATCTTTAGTTATTAAAATACTAACAAACAAAGCTGACTCCTGTATAAAAATTCACATATACATTAAAACAAAGCTTTCTCTTTATCTCAAAGATCCTCTCAGGTGCTGTGTACAATTAAAAAAAAGAAAAACAGTACTAAAGGAACATTTTTCCTGCCATTGGCATGCCATATTTTCTTCCTGCTTTCTAGATATGATGAAAGAATAGAGTACAGCAAGGAAGGGGAACATAATGCCATGCACAATTGAGTTGGTAAGAGAAGCAGATGGGAGATGATGCAGACAAACATTATACAATTATCTTTAATCAGAAATCTGGTTGACATCCTGCTGCTGATTCCCATGTGGGGGTGTGTATGGGGGAACAGTTGTGAGCACTCTTCTGTTCCACCTTGGAGAGCAAAAAGGGATGCTGAAACATACAGTTCAACCCAGATGAACCAGCTCAAGCCAGTGATGCCATTGTAAGCCGTTTCTATATAAAACTGCATATTTGTTTTTCTTTACACTAGAAGAGAAATCCATTCTCTCTTGTGACACCTAGCAGGGTAAGATACAACGTTGTCAAGAGCACTCAGTTTGAGAAGAGCAGCTTTTCACTCAGAACACCTTCTGAGGAAAGCTGTGTGTCTTAAAGTCCTCCCTGTTGCCAGTCTTGCTGAGTACATGTTAGAATCCTTACTTGAGGAAAAGATGTCTGAACCTAGACCAAATGTGTGACAGAAGGCTCTTGCATTTTTCATCATGAGTGACTTGGCATTAGTAATCCCAAATGCACCAGCAGGGAGATATATTTACCTGAGCTGGAAAAATTCTTGCCTTGTATCAGGTATAGCACTAAGAATGAACACTGGCTGTTCCCTTTCACCCCTTCTCAGGCGAGGATGAATCCTTTGCTGCTCTCGCTTTGATGCTTTGATGAAGTCCTTGCCAGCACAAAAGTAAAATCCTTCTTCCTTCAGAAGACACTCCTTCAGCTCTCCTCAGGGAGGCCAGGCTCACCTACTTCATCTCACACCACTTTATGTTCTTGGTTACTTCAGTGTCACCTTTCCCCACTAGTGAGACTCAAAAGGTATCCACAGTCTGCCCAGGTTAAACTCTTATTTTAGTAAGTCAAACATTTCAGTTTGACAGTCAGCAACCTGCACATGTTTGATGGCAAGCTCTCCAAGAAGGAGGGAAGGAGATACCTCCAGGTCCACTCAGGCACAGCTTTTGACATTGAACATGCATGGACTGCTTCACTGCCACTTCCGTAAGTGCTGCTGTTATCAGAAGTGAGTCCAGTCACACCAGGTGTCTGGTAACACATTAAAAATCCTGTCACAGATCTGCAGATCTGCACATCCTGATGTATTTGTGACAAGAAGTTTGAGTCTCTTAGTCCATGTTATTACTAAGCTTACTCCTACTCAGAATACTAACAGCTTTTTCTTTTATTTTTTTTTTTAAACCTCAGGGTATCTGGGATAAAGATGTCCCTCATTGCAATCCTTGTGCTACTCTACAGAAAATCAGAGTCTCCATAAGCTCGGACCTCAGCTGCTTAATTTAATTTTCACGTTTCCCTTATTCATATGTTAAGAGTTTGGTTAATTCTGCCAGTGGGGAAAAAAAAAAAAAATAAAAAATCAAGATTTATAGCTCTCTGCCAAACTGCAGGAGGAAAGCAGTTACTTTTCAGGAATGTCACCCGGCTGTGTGCTGAGCTGGCTGCACAACCAGCTCTCCCTGCTTAGCACCACAATTTATGCAGGAGCTCTGGCTTGCTCCTGGTAGTGGGAGGATAGCACTCAGCTCAGCTAAAAGGCATCTTCTGGGCAGATTTCCCATAACTGAAAGTCCTCCTGTGCTACTCCAAGTTACAATATTGGGCAGTATTTAGCTACAAATAATGTTTTCTAGGCAAATATTAAAAAAGTATTTGTTGTTGAATGTCACTGCAGTGTTTATTTTAGAGCAATTTTCCCTAAAAAATTGCCATGCATTTTCAGCATTCAGTGTCCTCAGCTCCACATGAACCTGAAGCCAGATGATTGTTACTCCCACACTGCATGGCCATGAGCCTTTAAGTCCTGACACATGTCTGCTTCTGAGTCACCTAGAAAGACATTTCCAAACATCCAGGCTCGATCTGTGTAAATATCTCTCAGCGAGATTAGGAATACAGCTTAGTTTTGTAAGTCAATACTCTTACTCCAAAACGTTCACATAAACAAGCAGCCACCTGCGTTTTCCAAAAATGCATTCTACATATGCAGCTTTTCTCACTTCCTATTTAGTCTTCTGCCATTTCAAAAGCTTCAGATATCTACCAAAAAAGAAAAAAAAAAAAAGAAAAAAGAAAAAAGAGGCAGCAGATTCAACACCATCTGTTCAGATGTGCAACACAAACTAAACTACTGGAGAAACTCTGAAAAGTAAGTACCTTTTAAAGCAATGAGGAAGGTAGGCTAGTAATTCTGCAAGGGAGAAGGGAAAAATCCCAAATTCAACTAACTTAAGGACATGAGCTCATCTCATGACATGAGTAACAGCACTATCTCCAAATTACCTGGAAATTATTGACATGGACTCTACTATGCCCTGGCAGTGGCTGTGGATTGTCCCTTCTTTTCAGCCTTAATGAGTTACTTTGAAAGATTATGTGTGTACTCTTACTAAGTGGCAATTTCAGTATTCTCTATTTGAGCTGATTTGTTTTTGAAGAGCACTAACAGGTTTAAAATGCCTGAAGAGAGGACTGCTTTTTTTTCTTTTCTAAGCAAGTACTTCTAATTTATTACATTTTGTTCCTCAGCAGACACCTGGGAGTTGGTGACTCAAAATGGGATCCAGCTACTCCTGACAGCACAGGGGCTGAGAGAGGTGTGATAAGACAGAGCAGTGAACTCTTGGATAACCCTACAGCCATTTTCTCAAGCTGTGTCTGAATAAATGTAGCTTGAAGCTCAGACATCTGCTGCAGTTGTTTCTTCTTGATAAAAAAAAAAAAAAGATTTTAGGGGAAACCATTCAACTGAAGATTATCACTAAGATAAAACCCTGCAACTTCTGTCACACCAAAGTAGGTGGAAATTCTAAATTTTCTTCTATATTTTTATTTAAGGTAATGTCTAGGTTGTAAGTCAATTAAAAAATACTGGTGAGCAGTAGGGTTCCTGGCAAATTCTCTGCGTGGCAGTCTGCTGCTCTTGGTGATTTTCCCTTTTGTCACTGATCTTGCACAAGAAAAGGGATTCTACAGGAGCAGGGAGACTTTCCCTCCATGTAACTATACCAGAGCTATTCCTAAGAAAAAAAAAGGAGCTGCTACTACTTTCCCTTCAGGCGCTTTTACATTAAAAGTCATCCCTCAAAACTAAATCAGCTAATTAAAAATGCCCAGTTATCCATGTATATTTTATAATTCTCTCTTTCCATTTCAAAGCTTTCCAGTTTTGTTTTGCAGTACTTACAAAAACACCTGTCTGCTGTACAGGAAGACAGCAGGAATACAACAGGAAGTGATAACTTGCTATTTGAGATTCACAAATATTTATATCCTAGTCTGGGCAAATTGGCTTGCCAATGCTTTTATAAGCAGAGCCAAAACACTGAATACCTCAAAGTGAATGTCTGCAGTTGATTTCCATTATGAAAACTTTTCTGATAAATATAAGTTTTCTCAAAAGATATGAAATTATGCTTAACACATAGTTTCAGATTCTTTTCCCTCTTTTAAAAAAATCAGATGGCTGTTGTGTTATGGGCTATCATTGAGCCAAATTTGTGTACAATGAATCCTGGTAAAGTACAATTAATGATATTTTAGAGTGTGAGAGAGCAAAGGAAAAAAGTATCTTAAGAAGCTTGCATAATAATGCAAAATCCATCTGGACCGAAACTGATCTTTTCTTTGCAATTATTGAAAAAAGGTATCTTTTAATCCCATGAAACAGAAATACACTGAAATGGTTATTTGGGACTGGAGTAAAGGAATGAACAAGCAGTTATGCCACTCATCATACTGTTAGTATCAAGTGCAATGATTCAGCTGTAGGCAACAAGAATATAAAAAATATATCTGAAGAGTGGATGGTATTCAGGGTTAAGGATCTTCAAAGAAGTTGTGCATCTCATTTTAAAGGAAGAAAGCCTTAGCTCCTGAGAAAGTCAGCTGGCTTCTTTATCGGTAACAGCAGGCATTCTTAAGTATTTCCAGATATTTATTTGAACTTTATTGTCATGCTTAGAATTAAAATATGTGGTTTACTGAATTGGAACACTGATCTTTTCCAATGAAAAATGAAAGCAAAAAAAAAATCCATTAAGGGCAGATGAAAAAGAGAAAAAATGCCCAAAAATCTCTCCTTACATAGGGAAAGGAATAATGCTAATTCTTACAGATAGCTGATGAATAGTGTCCTCCCTACCCCATATAAATTACAAAACAATCAATCACTTGTGAGTGAGCTAAAAAAACCTCTTCTTCTTTTCAGAACACAATGGCAGGATAGGAAGTGAAGTTGAAGCTTGCCTTCTGTCCTACTCAGAAGATGAAAATGTCCATACATCTATGCTTTTCTTTAAAACACCGTGACAGAAAAAAATCCAAACCATAAACTCTAAAATTTCCTGGGTAAATAACTTTTACCTGGCACTTAAAACCATGGGTAATGGATTGTGGCTCATGGATTTGGATTTCAGTGTTGACAGAAACTCTGTGACCTGTAGGAGAAGTGATTAACTGTTAGGCTCAGAAAGCAGGTATGTTAATACTTCTCTACAGCACTTCTTGGGTGTCTTTGCAATGCTGCACTAAAGTTAGCAAATATAATTGAGGTTCTTCAGTGGAAGAGAATAGTGACACCATATTTTTACTGTATTACTGGGGGCAAAGTTGTCAGAAAAACTGAAATAAGAAACTTCAGCTCCAGAGACAGATAATGCATCTAAAGTGGAATAGTTGGCTAACAAAGAGTAAAGGATGTTTGGTGTGATGGTCAAAAGATATTGAAGAATAAATGCATTTTTTAATTAAAACCATTATTGACTATGGATGGTGATTTACAGTATCATCAAGTTGATGATTTTGCTGAGGCAAGACAGAACTCCTTGAAAAGATCTCCAGTCTAATAAAACTTCAGTGATCTGTAGAAAAGTTTAACGCTTTGAACATCAATTTTAAGCAAAGTGTAATGGAATCTATGTTACTTTTTCAAATCTCACAACTCTTATGAGGGGGCTGCAATTTTGCCTTGAAGGTACATAAGTTAGTTGCATTGTATGAGTAAATACTTTCTTTCTTAGATTACTTACTTAAACAGCTGTTGTACTTACAGCAGCTACATTTACTGCTCAGATTTTTTGTCACCTTAATTAGGAAAACTGCAATTTTATGATAATATATTAATCCATTTCTTATTGTCAGGAGCAATAAGACAGTGTCCTATCTGATGATGTTTGAACACCAACATGACCTTGTGTGCCGTTGGGATGCACTGGGTAACCTTTGAAGGTCTGCTCTCTGGCTTCACCTCTGAAATGCCAGGTAAGGGCCAATTTGTCAATTCACTGAATTTTGTCCCTCTGACTAAGTAGATAGGGGTTGCTGCTAGCCAAAGTTAAGTGGAGCATTCCAGTTCTGCAACATCTTTACATTTTCCTTAACTTTTCACAAGGGGAAGGTGTTTGGTCATTCTTTATGACATGAACATGCTTAAGCTGCCCACTGGTGTATGGGCATGCACTGACACATCCAAGTATATGGAGGAACCACTAATATCCTGCTCACTGTCCAAGTTCAGTTCCCAGTATTCCACCATGAACAGACAAACTAAGCGGCTTTAAATTCTTCAGTTTTTCAGTTTAGCATCTACCAGAGATCAGCTTTGATAAACTGGTGTAAGGTGGAACTATGTTTCATGGAACTACAGAAACAGAAGTAGGGTGATCCTCTATGTGACTGCTACTGGGAATCATATAATGTACAGAAGGGACTGGGAAAGATTGAGAACACTATAGAGATGTGGCCCTGAAAAACCAAAAGGCTGTTCACTAAACATAGATATAGGCATGTACACAGAGGCACTGTGGATTACCAAGCAAGCAGGGAACTGGAGGATTCTAGCCTGAAAAAAGTAACTTTCCAGTAGCTAAACTGACAGAATAATTCCTTGAGATGTTAAAAAAAACCTCTGTTTATGTTCACTGGAGCCACCTAGCCACTAGAGGGAGAAATAATCTAGTGCTACTATTTATCACATTTCTGCAATGCATTGTGCTTTTTCTTAAAGCTCATCTCATGAGACTTGCAAAACCTTCCTAGCTAAACGAAAAAAACTCTTGGTCTTCACAATCGGTAAAGAAAGCACACAAACACAAAGTTCAAGGACTCAAGAAACAGAAAGCATATAAAAAAGATGCTGCACATCTATTACATATTAGAATATATTCTGATTTTTATAGCCCAGATAAATTGTGGACCTGATTTCCAAATAATTAGGATTCACAGGACAATTTTCTTTCATAGCATTCAGCATATCATTACAAAAATGATAGAATTTAAAGCTTTTTTAATGCATTTTTCATGAATGAAAGTATTTTTCTTGATGACTAGAAAGGGCAGGTCAGTACTGTGATTGAAAGGCAATTTGCTAAAAATGTTACTTCCATGTTCTTTAAAAATAAAGCTATTTGAAAGTAGAAACCAAAGAAAAGCTCAACACAACAATATACTCTCAATGGCTGCATTACCAATCTTGCTCCTTTCACTACATATAACTATGCTAAATAGCCGTTTATAGTAGGAAGCAAGCAATTTGGCTATGTGAAGGCAGATTTTTGTGTGTTGAGTTACTCCTCGTTGGTGAGAAGATATTCAACAGCAGGACCCAGCAATGTACCCTCCTGGCCAAGAAGGCATCCTGTGATATACTAAAAGGGCTGTGGTTAGTAGGTCGAGAGAGGTTCTCCTGCCCTTCTACTGTGCCCTCAGGAGACTGCATCTGGAATATTGTGTCCAGTTTTCAGCTCCTCAGTTCAAGGACAGGGAGCTGCTAGAGAGAGTTAAGCACAGGGCCACCAAGATGATGAAAGGAGTGTAGCATCTTCCTTATGATGAAAGGCTGAATGAGCTGGGGCTCTTAAGCTTGAAGGAGACTGAGGAGTGATTTCATTAATGTTTACAAATTCATAAAGGGTGGGTGTCAGGAGGATGGAGCCAGGCTCTTCTCAATGATGTCCAGTGATAGAACAAGAGACAACAGGTACAAGCTGGAACATAAGAGATTCAAAGGAAACAGAAAGAAAAAATTCTTCACTGTGAGGGTGACGGAGCACTGGAACAGGCTGCCTAGGTGGGTTGTTGATTCTCCTCTGGGGACATTGAAAACCCACTTGGATGAGTTCCTGTGTGACCTAATCTAGGTGGTCCTGCTCTGTCAGGGGGATTGGACTAGATGATCTTTCAAGGTCCCTTCCAACCTTTAAGATTCTGTGATTTTATCTGAAGATAAGCAAGTAATTAATTAGACGGGTAATTACTAGACGTTGAGCAGGTTAAATCTTGGAATTTTGCTGAAAGTCTATCAATTGAGAAACCTGAGTCTTCCCTTTTTCTTCAACTTAGACAAATTCTGATGAAGACAACAAACCCAGTCTTGTCGTTCTAAACATGAAAAAAAGAAGCTTAAAATCAGCAGAAGAAAAGGGATCAGTACTCTTCATAAAAAGACAGTGGAAAGCTCATGGACAAATTCTGTTCTGAGTGTACTATGAGATTGGGTTCTAAGTAGAAAACTGCTTCTCCACTAACTCTTGTGGGTTTTACTGTCCCTGGCAGTACCATGCTGCCATCAGTGTAGGCCCATGCTGCTGTCTACCCTCTCAAAAGAAGAGAAATAAGAAGACAATAACTGAGACAAATGTTTCCTGCAGCCTTCCAAATGGCATTTCATAAAAAAATTCAAAAGTTTTCCAGGAATAGGCATATACAGAGCATACAGTGGGAACCCCCTCCATTCCACCAGACTGTGATTTTCAGTATATGTGTGGTGTGCTTTCCTCTCTGTGCAGCACATACCATGGCAGCTGAGGCTCTGAGATGTATAAAAATATCTTTTCTCAGCTCTGAAGGCCTTCCCCATGGGGGGAAAAAAAGCATTTTAAGATTCCCTTCTGCTATGGTGTGAAGGGTAACAAATATAAGGAAAATTTATAGAGAAGTGAGTGGGAAGCTGTGTGTTAGTGCATGTAGGCAGGGCATGGAGGGAAGAGGAGAGTTAGGACGAGCTGAAAGGAAGCATGCCTATCTACCACTTATCGCCTGTGAAAGTATCCGAACCACCTCTTGGACATATGTTAGCAATGAATGTGGGCTGCGTGGTGGTGCGAGAGAGGGAGATGTGTCAAGTCATGAGAAGATTGTTCCCATGAATTTCAAGAGACACAGCAAAATGCAACATGAGTTACTATTACTCTTTGGACTTGCATGCTCCCCTTTGGGCTTTCACACATCACGGGTACAGCAAATAAGTAGAGCAGGTGGAAAGAGAGGAGAGCATCCTGGAAGCAGGATGCACGTGGGAAGCACAGTTGAAGAGTAACTAGAAGAAATGACCCTTTTATCCCTCACTGAGGTCTCATCAGCCTCTGCATCTCTTCCTCCGGCAAGGAAGTATGAGGATGATTTAACTTCTTCCCCATGCTGTGCCTTGCTGCTCAGGCAATATGGTAGGGCTCTCCCCAGGCATCTCAGTGAGCACAAGGAAATGATGCCACAAGCTTTGCTTTAGGATTACAAAACAGGATCAAAAAGTGAGAGGGCAATGATTAACGATGATTATATTAGCATCTCTGCAGCCTCTCTAGAAGGCTCTGTAATTGCTTTACTGTCTGTAATGAATCAATCCTCGTGCCATCCCTATGTACAGGAGGTGAGTGTTATTATCCCATTTTACCCAGCGCTGTAGCCACATCCACATCTGCAGCTGGGAAGAGGCCAGGCAGGGAGCAGTAAGGGTGGGACACCCAGCACTCTTTCCTCAGCCCCTGCTCCTGAGGCCATGGCCTACCTGTCATTAAGGCACAGCACATTGTTGTGCAAGTCAGACTTTCCAAGCATCCTGCTCCCCTCTGGCAGAAAAAAGGGTACCACACCTGAGAATTTTTGCAATTTCAATCCTCCATTTTAATTACTTGACTGATCCTCCCCTTCCCTATAGAAACACTGCAAGCCAGGCGTTTGTTCCAGGTGCACCTCTCATGCTCCTTTTAGATCTGAGAAACACCAAGCAGCCAAATCATACCTTAGAGTGCTCCTGGACTATAATTAACCTTAGTGTATCATTTTATGGAAGAGAAGGCTGTTAAATTTGTCTGAATTCAAAAGAACTTGGAAGAACAGTGGCGAGATAATGTTTTTAACAAGCGAGTGGCTTGATTAATTCATGGCAGAGGTTATCATCCAATTGTGTTGGGTAGGAGGCTGACATTTAAAACTTTATATATACTTTGTCAGGGAGACAAAAAAACCCATTCATAGCTCAGATTTTAGACACTACACTTGAGACCTGTAAACAACCCCCTGTAGAATCTGGCACTGAGGACTCAGATCCCAGTTGCATAGTATTCCCAGGGCGTTTCAGAGAAACAGTTGGCAGTTATTTTCCCATGCCTTATTACTATTAAGTCTCATGTCTTAGAGGAAAAAAACCCAGTGCTGATTTCAAGTTCAGTGCATACCTCTCCATGGAGCAGGTTACCCTACTAATGTGAATCTCAGACCTATACTGAGGCCAGTGGACAGCCCAGGGAGCACGGCAAGGGATTAGCATTCATCTCATATCTAACCTGGATCAGATCTAACCTTTCCATTGTGTGTGGCTTCAGTGCTGCCCATGATAGAAACACTGAGGGAGTAGTTGAGAAATATAACACAGTATAATAAAAACTGTAAGATTCAACTCAGAAGCAAGCTTTTAACAGTTTTTGGCTACAACAAGACCAATTTTACTTCCCCTCTCTTTAAATATAAACATTCTAGTTATGAGATTAGATTTTGAAAAACTGTTTGTAATTGAAAATATGGTAAAACAGGCTGCAAATACGCATCAAGAAGTTTTAAAATCAATGTCTTAAGTATTTCTTAACATGTTAATTTTATTTCATCCTCTTATTTAAAAATATCCCTTAAAATAGTATTTCTCTAGGTATAATTTCTTATTGTCTATTATGCACATCATTTAAAGGAGGTACATAAAATAAAACACATCATCTGAAAACATATTCAAAAGACAACAAATCTCTGCGACACCAACATCAAACTACAGCTCTGTTTTTAAAGTGACAGCTGTTCAGGTGATTCATTACTTGTATGAACTTCAAATGGGTTATTTTATTATTCTTTGGGCCGTTGCCCTTAAGGGAAGTAGTTACATTAAAGAACAAGCTACCATTTTATGGACATACTGATTCTGAGAATAGGAGAGGGAGATACAGCCAAAACATGAAATTTCAATTGAAAATGAGGGCTTGCCAATCTTCTGCCAGAGGCAAAACACTCAGGCAGATGCCACAGTCATGACATATAACAAATCTGATTAATTTCTCTGGAGAAGGGACAATTAGAGCTGATAAGATAAAGCCTCCTTGGCGTTCATGCGTGTTTGCCCTGGGCTCAGTGTGCAAGGGCTGCCTGACTGCTGGTTGATGGCAAGGGCACCTCCTCTGTCAGGCTGCAATTATAAGCCAGTGCAGCAGCTTCTATCCAGAGAACTGGAGCGGGAAGCAAATGCAGCTGTCCAGGAAATCACTCCAAAGATAGTTTGAAGTGTGACTGAGTGCAACTAACCTCCATGTATCTGGTGGCATCAATAGAGCACTGAATTGAAGGCAGGCATAGCCGTTTTCCAACACAAGCTACATGCCTTCCTGATTAGAAAAGGATGCAAAGAAAAGGATCCAGGAGTGTTAGCAGCAGACCAGCTCTAGATCGGACTAGAAACTATGGGATGAAAGAACTGTGAAAGACGTGTAAGGATATTAGTAACAGGACCAGTGAAAAAGGTTAATAATTAAATCATCACTGATGAAAACTGCAGCAGAAGAATGTGTTAGGGTCAGGGCTATAATAAATTAAAGAAGAAGAGAACGTCATGTACTCATTATTTTCAAAGGTGTGAAATTCATTAAAAAAAGGAAATAAAATAAGCAATGGGAGATGGAAATATAGAAATAATTGACGATTACTGTGTCAAGGGACAGTCACACTAGATGTGATAGTCTTCATGCAAATCTTGTCTCTTTTAATGGAGAAAGGATACTTAGCTAAGTTCTGAGGATTATTACTTAGGAATAGTAAGGAATCACTTAAAAAGAGAGATAAAAGAAAAGACAAAGGGATAACAGAAATAGTAACACAATGTTGACATTCATTCCAGCCACTGTCAAACGTCTTATTTGAATAAGGCATCATCTACTCCAGAAGTGACATTCCACCCAACACTGAACAGAGTGTCACAGCCTGACTCACTAGCATTTCAAACAAGTCTGAGCAACAAATCTCTGCCAAAACCCTGTTGTCTCACAGCTCTTACAGCTACATGACTGAGATGAGTCCAAAAGATCCTGTATCAGTCTGAAATCTATGGCTAGACATTTAGATTGGACCTTAATGACTGGACAGTGCCAATATTTATGAGAGTTCCAATAGCTTTGGCTGCAACTTCATGAAGATTGTTGCATTTATCCCACTAGAATAAGGGAAAAAGACTTTTTCAAAGTCAGAAATTGCTCCCTCCCCTAGTTGCATTCTTTATAAATACAATTTCTGTCACTGCTACAAGCAAGAATATTATAAGATGAATGATCAGTCGATGTCAACATTAGCACCATTTCACCCAGAGTGTTTTTAAGGTTTCTGCGTTATGCATATATATTTGTTTTTGAGATTTATATAAAGTTCAGCACAAATTATTTCTCTAAATGTGACAAAAGCCAAGTAGTAGTTTTAAGTTTTGTAAAACAAAAAGTAATAAATGAAGAACCTTGTATTATTTTGCATTCTAGCACATATTCCATTTAAAAAATGCACACAATAATAAATATAGAGTATTATAGTTTTAATAGGCATCTATATTATGCCTATTTTGGTGTGATAAGGTAAGAGATAATAACTGTGAACACTTTTAGAACTAGCCCAAACAAGGACTACCTTCCAAAAGAAATTTTTTAAGGTTTCCTTTCAAGTGCAGAGTAATGAAGGCTTAGCATAGATTTGCAATAGCAATTGTCACATATAAACCAGGGATTTATATACTGGTCCTGAAAGCTCCTGAACTTGCCTTCAGCATGATACATCACTGTCATAGTGCAGAGCTGCACAGACACAAGCCAAGCATGGCTGCCATCCCAACATCACTTACACAGAAGGAAGGAATTGAGTGCTCTGGATGTGGCTGCTGGCATTCAGGGATGACAAAAACATTTAGTGCTTACTGTGGTCTCTGGGCTTACCACAGGCAAAGCTGCTGGTCAGTTGAGGTCCAGGCTGGTCAGCCCTTCTGTAGGGAAATGGGAAATTGGCATGCAGCTCAGCTACAGATATAATCACAGAAATGTCTCACAGGAACTCAGCAGCTGCTGCTGCAAAGGTGCTTTAAAAAAAATTAACACCAGCAAATAACAGGAGTGATCACATGATGGTTCTCTATCTTTGTGGTGTGCAACAAATAAGAAAGCAGGCACAACGTAAGAAATTCTTTAAGTATTTTCCCTAATTTCTCCCCTCCTGAAAAGACAGGAGAAGAAATTTTAAAAAGTCAAGTCTCTTCAGATGAATTTTCTTTCACATGTGTCACTGGGAGCAAAGTGGTATTCTGTGCTGCTCTATCTACTGCAGCATCTCTGCTACCATAGGCCATACACTTTGCTGACCCTATTCCTAACCTTCACCCCATACTGCACACAAGCCAGCAAAGAATTACTGAAATAAATTGAAAGTTACTCCATCTTAGCAGTAATAAAAACACAAGAAAATACAAGAAACAAATGACCGGGCATCGATGTGACTTAGATATTAATACTGTCTTTTATTTGTAAGGGCAGAACAATCATTCACTCTCGTGTCTCTCCCTCTCACCCTAATGTCATGCAAATTCACGGAAAATCTAAAAGCATGTCTGCAGAAACACTGTTTATCTTGTAATTTCACATTAAAAATAAAGCAAAATACACTATTCTAACTTTTTCTGCTTTTAATCTAGGTTCTAGTAATTCACAGTGAAAGGATATTGCACTTTTAGATGATCAGAACAGAAATTATTATGAATAATTAATTTAGTTACTATAATCTGTTGGTCTGTTTTGTTTTGTGGGACATTAGGGACTACAGACTGAATTTTGTGCAACTGCACATATCTTTTGTCTGTGAATCTTCTGCATGGCAGATCTAATACATCAGCTGAGTTCCCCTTAGCAAAATAAACCACATAGTACAAGATCACATACCAAGAGTATGTGATATGGTATGGTATGTGACATGGTATGGCTGGCAGCAGTTGGAATATAATTTCAAAATCCTAACAATGAAATAACATTTAAATTGCATGAAATAATTGAATAACACTGCTGTGAGTGGGATATCTTTATTTACTATTCAACGTCAGGCCTTCAGGGATAATTTCATCCTTACGAGAATTTTATTTTTGTATTTAAAAAGTAAGTTAAGAAAAAGAAGCAATAACAGTGATAGTGGGTATACTCAATGGCCTGAGAAAGACAGAAAATCATAACAGATAGGTCTGGAGGGGTCTTCATCAGGTCATTTAGTTCCTCCTCCTACCCTGAAGCAGGATCAGCAATACTTAAATTTGTCCTGACAGACATTTTCTATCCTTTTCTTGAAAATGTCCAGAGAAGTGATTTCTTCTGGCAATCCACTCCCACGCTTGACTATCATTACCACTAGGAAAAGTTTCCAAATATATAGCTTGTCTAGGTCTTTGCAGTCTCAGATAGTATTTCTTCTCCTGTCCCCACTGGACATTATTAACTTTCTTTCTGAGGCAGCCTTTTAAGTAGGTGGAAAAGAGTAGACTAAAAATAAACAAGACTGATTTTTGCACACAAACATGAAGGTTAGCTGTGTAAAAACTATATTCTGAAAGAGATGGCTGAAAATCACATCTTGGTTCAATGATTTTAATTGTGTTTTTTAAATTAAGAAATAGAAGTGCCCACTTCACTCATAAAGTACAGCAATGGACCTTGTTTTTTGAAACAGACAATGGGATGATCTGGAATTCGGCAAAATAATTTGCTCTAAAATGAATAACTGTTTACAGAGACAAGCTAAAAAGTTAGAAGTCCTCATTTTCACCTGTACCTCTGTCTACTGTATTTATGTCTAACACCAAGCTAAATCTTATGCAGAGTTGAGCCAGATGACTGGATCCGGGACAAGAAATTTCATTTCTGCAAGTAAGGCAATCAGCCAAAAGGCAAAATGTCAGTTTTTCTACTTTTTCCTGCTCCAGTATTGCCAACAGATCACACTTTGAGTAGGAAAGTTAAATGCTTATTTTTTTGGATGATGTTTGTTCTTAGGTAAGTTAAATGTTTCATTGTCTCAAGTTTCAGCAAATAAAGGTAAAAGCACAAGTGAGGCAGCAACTGTAGTATAGATCACAGATTATAACATGATTCAGAATTCTCAAAGGAATGAGAAATAACATTATTTCTACAAATGTGGCAATACCAATGTAACAGAGTATAAGGGCATATGCAGTTACAGTGGATTGGATACAATGGTGAGTTTTACGATGAGATAAGGAATCTCTGCTAGTAGTGAGATGGTAATAGCTAGGGGACCTCAGATATATCTAACTGGTGAAGATCACCACAGAAGCAGAGAGGAAAAGTGCCTATCCTACCTATGTACTATGCCGTGAACTATAGGAATGTCCTGCCTCCACAAAGGATTGTACAATGAGAGTTCATTCGGATTCATTTCTATGCTTTAAAGGCATACATATCTTTGCATGAGGGGATATAAAGCCCAGAAAGGAAGATACCATGGGGCACAAGCTTTCTCACAGCCCAGTAGTGATATTAAGCGTTAACTAACTAATCATACTTTATGTATCCATTGGTGGAAAGTTCCAACTACTCATTAAAAGTTCCAAGCTCTAAGTTCCATTGATAAAGCAAGATCCTCTGCTCCTTAAATATCAAGTACACAAACCAGATCTTAGCTGCCATAAGAAAACAATTGGCTCCAGAGGACTGGACTAGCTCAAAATAAATACTTTTTTTGTTATCTTGCATTTCAAATTTTTATCTGACTTAAGTCATTCACTGAAATTAATCATATCTGACACACTTTTCTGACCTGAAAATCATGAAACTTGTCCCACAGTTTTTCCCTTGCTTTCAGAGAGGAAGGATTGCAGTAATGTGAATAAAAAGCTAAGTAATATATTTTATATCAGCGACTGTGGTCTGGGATACTACGAAAGGCCAACAATAGTTCCAGAATAATATTCCTCTGACTGCATGTCTAAAGTCCATGGAGATGCTCCAGTTTCTTTCATGGGAAATCCAAAAAATTCCCCCTTCAAGCAAACAAACAAAATACACCTCAAGGAAAATGAAAACAATTCTTTTACTAGCTAGAGGTTTAATAAAAATGAAACAGATTGCAGCATTAAACAATGAAAAACACTGTACTAGAAACATATTGTAAAGCACTAATAAAAGATTAATCAAGCTTATTCCCTTTGTACTAATTAGGAAAGTCACTGTCCCTTAATTGCAAGTCACTCAACAGGAAAGAAAATTAATAACCTTGCCTGCATGTATCTAAAAATATTCACCATAAAGAAGATGAGGCATTGCATCACCTTATATTTTCCCTCTCCCTTCCCTCATCTGTGATCTGAGCCAGTGAAGTTAATGGGACATTTTTGTTAATTTCAGCAGAATGAGGACAACACCTTAATTTTTTAAAAAAGTATGGTTTTGTTATATGACACCTTTTTCTGAGGATATTTTGGACTGTGTTCAAGTAATATAGAATCTCCTCACAATAAATTGGACCTCCCTCCTAAGACCAGGATGTTTTTCATCCCTAAGGATGTATGCTACAATGTATGCTATATTGTGTGGTGGAGTGCAGTGCTGCTGGTACAGCTTCAGTTTGCTCAATTGCCAAAGCAGCCTAGCCAGTGTGTCAGGCTACAATTATCCTTATATCTCTTATCGTTTCTTTCAGTATAGGCAGTTCTCAAGAGCAGCATTTTAGAAAAGCCAAGAAACTGAGAAAACCATCTTCAGAGTTCATATTGCTCCACAGTTTTCTGAGAGCTGCATATTTCAATTTGAGAACCCACAAAGATATCTATATACACAAATGCATGTGTTGAATCACTGCAGGAAAATTACAGCTAAAATGATCTCAAGCTTTGCACATAACATTTAACAATATGTGACCCTTAATTTGCTGTTTTTATAGTGTAGAAGCTTTTGGACTTTTGTTTACCCTTTCATTCACATCAATCCTACCATTGTGTTTGAAAACAGACATGCAATTTCATCATTAATCGCTGAGTGCAGATGATGCACGTCACTTTCCCATTAGCCCATGTGAATGTGCCCACCACAAATTACCACTAGACAAAATCATTTGGGAGCTTTGCATATTATAGAGCTATTTTGATGACAATTTCTTTGACTTTCAGAAGGATTGTTGAATTTTCTATCTGAAACATACTGTCTAACAATGAGATGGTTGTTTTTTTGCAAGTCATCTTAGTAGAGTTGGTCCTGAAACTTTTTCAATATTTGATTTGTAATATAGGTTGAATCTAACTTGAAGGCTTGTTCTCCAGGAATTCTCAAGCAGGTGATGAAAATTCAGAATTCAGGATGTATAAAACAGATCTACCTCTTTCTTCTTGCCTTTGTCACTGTTACTAAACTTTCTGCCAGATTCTGCCTCTTAATTGAGCTTGATTACTGTGATTTTAGAGGATATTAAGAAAAATGGCACAGAGGTTATCAAAAGAATTTAACCTTCAGATTCTTATAAAGATATAAGTAGAAAGTACTTATTTATATTACCACGTTAAAAATATTAGTCTGGGTGTACACAAATAACTTGAACATATTTTATAGAATCATAGAATAGTAGGGTTAGAAGGGACCTTTAGAGATCATCTAGTCAAACTCCCCTGCAGATGCAGGTCCACCTAGATCAGGTCACATAGGAACATGTACAGGTGGGTCTTGAAGACCTCCAAGGAAGGATATTCCATAAGCCCTCTGGGCAGCCTGTGCCAGGGCTCCCTCACCTGAACAGTAAAATAGTCTTTTCTTATATATAAGTGGAACATTTTGTGTTCCAGCTTCATCCCATTACCCTTTGTCCTGTTGCTAGCTACAACAGAAAAAAGGGATGCCCCAATATCCTGACGTCCACCATTTAGATATTTGTAAATGTTAATAAGATTCCCCCTCAGTCTCCTCCAGAGCCCCAGTTCCCGCAGCCTTTCCTCATATGAAATATATTCCAGTCCCCTGATCATCTTGGTGGCCCCTGCGCTGGTCTCTCTCCAGAAGTTCTCTGTCTCTCTTGAGCTGGGGAGCCCAGAACTGAACAGAGGACTCCAGATGAGGCCTCACCAGGCCAGAGTAGAGGGGAAGAAGAACCTCCCTCGACCTGCTGGCCACACTCTTCTTGATGCATCCCAAGATGCCATTGGCCATCTTGGCCACGAGGGCACATTGCTGGCTCATATTTAGCTTATTATCCATCAGGATATTTTGAGATATTTTTTTTGGAATGTCTCTGACAAGCTTTAAATTTAGGAATTGGCTGGTTTATTCTAAGTATCACACATCTATGCAGTAAATCAGAGGTGTACATGCAGCTCTGATGGAAGTTAAGCAGTCAAATACTTTGCCATGGGATAAAAAGGAGAAAAGCCTAGTGCTTTTTGCTTATATGTTCACATAACTCCTTTCTTCATCAGTGGTGGAACTTGGTGCCCATGAAAAAGTGTTTGTGGTGTTTAAAATCTTGTTTCTCCAAATCAGAACTGACTGGAAAAACATAATGTGTCTATCAAAATTCCTTGAAAAATAAAGATTTGTTAAGAAAAAATGAATTTCCGTTTTTCTCTCTCTCCTTTTTATGAGTTCTGCAAATGCATCTCCAAAGTCTGAAGATCATTGAAATTTACAGTACATTGGTGATGAGAGGCCATAACATATATCAGAAAAAAGTTTGAATTATCAAATATGAGTTTAAAACAACAATTATGCAACTGTATATAACCCATAATCCAAGTAAGGTGTACACAAAGGGATTACCATTAAAACTGTAATATTCTCAAAAAAACCTCACAAAACAATAGTTCAAAAGACTCAGGTGGTTGAAGTCCCCACATTAGCAACAATATTGAATTAGGAATCAGAATCATATTTTAAGCGGTGAGTGTGCATGCAGTGAAGAGGAAAGGGCAGAACAAAATAGAAAAACTATGGGAATAGAATCCATCTCTCAGACCTCTTATCCTCAACAGACTTTTCCAGTTCCTTCCATATTCCTCCTATTTGAGGCTGGGAAAGAGCTGCCATTCAGTTATATCTTGAGCTGACTCACCAGCTGCTTTGCCCATACTTCTTCAAGGGATTGTAAGGCTGCAGATCTTTCACTGCCTTACCCAGTTACAGTCCTTCCTCATGTTTGCTGGAACATCATATCTTTCAGACTTCACTCTCTCTAGCAAATTTTGTTAAAGTTGGCCAATGGATTCAAAAGTTATTGTGACGTGAAGCTGACAGGTTGGCATGTGGACAAAGTATTTGCATACTTTTTCCCCAGCAAAAAACAGGCTAAACATAACCAAGGGACATGTAAACAGTGAAGAAATATGCTCTAATCAAGCTCTGCCGTAATAGAAATGTCAGATATCTGTTGCCTGCACTTTCTTTATAAGTTAGACAACTAGTCCATTTTTCATCTGGTTATAAGTGCAAGAAATTTTTTGCCACTTTTCAGGAATGGGCAAGAAAATGTAATTTCTTTTTTTTCCCTGTGACATCAGTTTACCTCAATTGTGAAAGGTTAAGCACCAAGAGGATACAGGCAGCAAAGACAGAGAGAAAAAGCTGCTTACTTCCTGGTAGGATAATGAGAGTGCAGCAGCGGAGGTGTGCATTTCAAGATCACAGCAAGCTGTGCTTTACTCAGAATGGTACTACAGCATTTGACACATATGCTGTAACCACATGGAAACCATGGCATGGGAGGAATATTGTAGGAGGGATATTGTAAGGTATAGCAAGGAAAAAAAAAACCAACTTCAGGAGAACCAGGAAAATAAATTTGTATTATGTAAAGGAGCTATGACACAGTTGTGCTGTTCAGAAGTTATTCCTTATATAAAAAGAAACACTGGTAATAATGAAAACCCTTTTTTAGAAGAGTAGGCGCATGAGCAATGGTAGGTAGGTAGGTAGGTGGGAGGAACAGTGTGGGTTGAGGGACCAATATTAGATGTCAAGTACTCTGAGAGGAAAAGTCCCACAAGATGAAAAATCCCTTTAAAAACATCAGTGAAAGCAATAGTGAAAATGTTTTTAAGTTGTTCACTCTGCCAAAGATGAAAGTGAAGCCAACTACAGAATGCATATAGAAAACAGAGCAGCAGAAATAAGATAGAAGATCCCTGACAATTACCACTGTGCATCGCTTTCACAAGGTCACTTACTCTTCACTAATAGAAAAAACCAAAATTAAGAGTGAAATATCATTCAGCTTTCAGGTGTTAATAATGTCCTGCAAGCTTAGTTAGAAAGTCCAATAGTGTCTGTAAAAGACTGCCTGCTGACTAGAGCAGCTTTTGGCTCTTTTCCATAAAGCTCTTATTCAGGTGCAAATTGAACTCACTGTCAACAGTAAGCCAAGGAAATAACTTGTTATCACACATTACACAATTCCTTGATGACCTATATTCAGTGAGTTAGGGGCCCTAATTTAGTGCCTGGCTGACATACCAGCAAAATTCTATTGCAACTCTCAGAGTAATCAGGGCAGCCCTGGGATGTACAAGCAATGACACATTCAAGGTCAAGTCATGCTGCTAAGAAAGTCTGAATAAGTCTGAATAAGTCTGCAAAAAACGACCTAGCTTAACAGAAGCCTTCAATCCCCAGAGCAAGCACTTGTATAGTTCTCACAAGAAAACTCTCCCAATTTACCATGTTCAGCAGAAAGGAATAAAAGCAATGCATAATTATGTATTATACAATTTGTCTCTGAAAGTGGAAAGGTTTCCTAGGAAGAGATATTTCTATAAAGTATCATCATAGATTAAAAGAAATAATTGTACTTCATCCCAATTTATGCTAAAAAGCTATTTCATATACCACTACAGTATTCTTTTTTGTTTTACTACCGTTTACCATTTCCCTCTTCCTTCTTCTATACTATAATTTACATCCTACTTTGGCATAGCTCCTAAACTTACATGAATTTTACAGAGTGCGGCTTAAAATTAAGCACATTCCTAAAAGCTTTCCTGAACAGAAAGGGATTAAAAAACATATGTGCAATTAAGTATTTCTATGAGCATTTTGCTGAATTACAATGACTTCAAAGCTAAATCCAAAAGCTTCTGCTGCCTAGTCCCTCTAATCTGACATCCTCTGGGAGAACAGTGACGTGAGACTTTTTATTTTTAATAATTCCGTATTCTTTTGCAAATCTTGTATCTACAGAGGACTGAAGTGACCAAGAGCAAATACACTCACTGTGAGGCATTGTACTTCACATACATATTGCAGAACGCTGGAACATAAGTTTCTAGCCTCAAAAAGAATAAGCTCCATGCCTGATAATGTGTGCATGCACAAAGCATGGCTTTCTGGAGTTTGTGGTGGTACGTAAAATTTATGAGTTCACTTTGCAGAAGTTGCACTAACTGATCCCAGAGGAGGCGTTTTGACTCAAGGAAGGATGTTGTAAAGTTTGCTGGATGATGACAGGAATCACTGGATACCTTGAGCAAGCGCCAGCTAGTTTATTAAACTCCCTGCAGAAAATGAGACTGCTTTCTCCTTTGAACAGTAATGGAAAGGGAGAGCAACCACAATTCCTGTCTTTCCCTGAGACAAAGCCTGGCAGGCTGCTATGGGGAGCTGCAATAAGCATGTTTTGTCTTCTGGTCTATTTGCCACTGATGTCAAGAGCATGGCATTCTTAACAAGGATAAAATGCTTTTCTCTAAAATCTATTTATCAGATAAGATCTCTGGGAAAAAAATGGGGTAAAGAAGGACAAGGAAGGAGAGGAAATTAGTGAGGAAAAATGCAGTAGTCTTTTCTCACTAATCACAGATACTAGAAGAGATACAGCTCTTACAGCTCTTCCCTGCCCCCGCCCCCCCCCCATTTTAAAGCTACAGCCTTAGGCAAGTTATACTAAAATTAGGTTACTTTTGGTTCAGTGAACTATGATTCATTATTATAGTTAGGAATTTTGCAGAAGACAGACAGAAACAATAGTTGATTTAAATCCACATTTTTTTTTTTATGGATATAATTTATTTTCTTGCTTTAGGGGACTTCTCAATTTTAGAATAATTTAAAATAAAATACCAGTACCAAAATTCTGCAATTTTCATGAGAGTTTGGGCAGCTCTTTTAAAAGGTCCAAAGAAATAAAAAACACAAAGCCACATTGAGAACCCATAACTTCATCATTCCTCCTGACTAAAGCTTTCATAAATGATTTAACAAAACCCAGTTTTGGTTATTTTTCTCCAGAAAATACAGTGTCATTCTGAGTGAACTAAAGAGTAGAAACAATGGATTTGCTTATTTTCAGGCAGTTATTCTTCTTTTTAATTTAATGTCAAGTGTTCTCTGGTTAGTTGCAAGGATTATTTTAGGGCTAATTTCACATGTTGGGTATTACAAATACTCAATTATGCAAAGCTTTCACTGGCCAAAGCTGTAATTCAGCAAAGTATTTAAATAACAGACCTATTGTACATACCTGAATACTCATTTATCACTAACAAGTTCAAATACTTGGCAAATTCAAAGTACAGGTTGCATGGTCCCTTTTCAGAGTAACATTAAAATTAATTTTCGAATCTACTCTTGTTCAGATAAAAAACAACCAAAAATAAGCATGACTGAATATGCATGTTGAAATACTTCCCCTAACTGATATCTAGAGCGAAGAGTAGAAACATATAGGAGCAGCAACTGTATGTCTTAATGGAGAACTCCATGTATGTTGTAGTAAAACATGGACTTACTTGAGGGTGGTGAGCTCTGTAAGAGATGGCTGGGTGGCCTTGAGATAGCTCTCTCTCCTTGCAGCGATCTTTGGAGATGGCTTCGGGCTTGTGTCTGAATCTCCACTGTCATCATCCCCCATGGCTTTGATATAGCTGCCACTACGCATCCGTCTGCAGGGGATCTCGTCATCTTTCCCTCGTGGAGTGTACCCAGTCCATTCATCTTGAGGAACCTGAAGTGATAAACATAACTCTCTTACGAGTACATTCTTCCCTGATGGAATTGCACAGCAAGATTTCACTGTGTCACAACACGGCCCATCTTCAATACTGTTTGAACATGGTTGCTGTTAGCAGTGGAGGCCCACTTTTCTCTCTGCACAGTCACAAGCACCTCTAGAATTGCTTGTTATTTTCCACTACTTATCTGGGAAGTTTCTAGCAAGCATACTTCAATTAGGTGTAATACTAGGCTGGATAAATAGTGGGGGGTTTTTGGTGATTTTAATTCAAAACATTTACAAACTAGATCAGTGTATTTTTTGCTCAGCCCAACATATAGGGCATCTTTGAGGAGCACAAAAGATAAAATAAAGGATCCTTACATCACAATCTTTTCCAATACAGCATGTATAGCTACACTGACTAGGATGTGTGGTGGTTTAGCCCTAAATGAACAATAACCAAATCACCCAGTTACTCCTCCCCAACTCAGCAGGATGGGGAGNCACTGCTCAAGCCCAGCTGCTGCCCTTATATCCCCAGCATGATGTCACATGGGATTGAATAGCCTGGCCACGCCCCCAGCAGCAGCTGAGAAGAGTTAATTCTATCCTGGTCAAACTCAGGACACCTGGCCAAACCCAGGACAGGATGACTTCGGTTCAATATACATTTCAAATTAGTGTATCTGTGTACTTATAGTCACAAAAGTAGGTTTGCAATTGTGAAATTATACTGTTATTGCTGCAATTGAACACCTGTCAGCTTGCAGGGATCCTCCTCATGAATTATGTTAGTCTGAGTGTCTGAGTCATACAACACTTCTTTTTCTTCTTATTGATGTGCACTATTTCTCCAGATCAGAAGTGCTGTCCTTGCATTGGAAATGTGGAACACTGGGAATGTGCATTCATGAGATTTTGGGATACAGCAGAGGACAGTTGAAGAGCATGGTTCTCTTGCCCAGTCATCCTCTCCCTTCCTCTGCTTGTGGGACTTCTTACCATTGTAAACAAACATCCTTTTCTATCCTATAGCAGTGGAAACAACATGCAGTGGAGCAGAGTCCTTGAAGGAATTGTCCTGACATTACTTTGCAAACCCCTCCATTTTAGTAAAGGTGAAACTGCAAAAGAGCTTTTTTGATTGCATATATTTTATATTAGATTCAGGTAAAAGTAGCTGTGAAATTTTAGTTTGATACATTTCTGATTAGTCTTACAGAAGTGAGCTGTAGCTACAATGCTCATAAATCCTTACAAGCCATATAAAACAAGGAGTTTCAAACCTGGCTTGCTAAAATTTGTCCTGCAGCTTATGAAAAGTAGCATCTACCAGGACAACCTCCAAGTGTCTCTTTTCTATGGAAATTCATTGCTTTTCTTCCTGCTGCTTTCAAACACAAGACCTTGCCAACTTTCTTTCTTCATAGACTCTTCCTACTGCTGACATTATGATTTAGGGCCTTCCTTGAACTTCCAGGCTCAAACTAATCATTTTTTTTTCCTGTTGGGCTCAGTCTAAGCTCTTTTTTGACTCCTAGATCTCTCTTGGTCAAGTCTGGCCTTGATAAAGTCACTTGGCGCTTTGGTATTTTCCTCAGAGGACTCAAGATGTAATCCTGGAAGTGTATTCTAGTTTGTATCTTTATAAACATTTCTTCTTATGACTAAGTCTTTCTTCTTGGGACTCAGACTACCTTGTGACTTGCTCTATGTTTTATTTAACCACTTTTCATTGTGCCTTTTTAAAGCAAATTTCCATGTTTTCTTTAAATATCCTTTAGTTAATGACTCTGGTAATTATAATTCTGTAAAGCATCTAAATGCTTACCTTCCTGCATCACTCAAAATTTGCTGATGGCTTTGTTGTTTGTTTTGTGTTTTTTTTTTTTTTTTAAATTTTATTTTTCCTCTTTTTTTCTTTCCGTTTTATTATTTGCCTGGGCTTCAAGAGTATAAGTTCCCTTAGGCAGGAATATATTCCAAATTCCGGTTTTCTTATTGAAAAATGGCATGCAGAATTGTACATCTATATGAATTAATTCAACAAATACACTTAAAGCCACTTGGAATATTCTTCTAGAAAAGGGTAAGGCTCGAACTAAGAAGTTAGAGTATTACAACCTGAGAGTACTAACAGAACGCACTGGAGGAATGGGATTAAATATATGGCTCTGACAGGTTTCCACAACAAACTGAGAAAAAGAAAATAAAATCAATGTTTCAATTCTGTAACTTCTAAGTTTATGCCTCAAACTCATATCTGGAAGTTTGACACTTTCCTGGTGTGTATATGTTTGAAAAGAGCAAATGAAGGTACTACTTCAAAGTGGTTTTGATTTTTGACATACAAGAGTACAGAGCATTTTACTCCTCCTTCATCCATTTATGACAGACAGAGGACAATAATGTTTTTGAGTCTTACTTACATTAGTTCTAAGCATACAGCATCATGAAACAGTTAAAATACAATCTATATTCATACCACCCCTCACATACACTTTTGAACCTATAGCTCCTGCTTGTAAGCTGAAAAACCTTGACTTTTCAAATCACTCATGTACAAAAGAGAAGTTAAAACAGTTTTAGCATAATCAAGCTCTGCTGATATTTTGATGACATGTTTGGACTTCAGTCAGAAGTTTAGAACCTGTAAGAGTATATTTCCAATTAATTTTCAGATAGATATTATATATCTAAATCAGACTATGTAGATACTTTTTGAATTCTCAGAGAACATGCACATCAATCTGTTTATATTTATTAATTATGCTTTAGCTGAAGATCTGTTCTTTTACTCAGTAAAGTAAATTTGTTAATTAGTCTTTAATGCATCAAATAAAACATGCTAGTATAATGTTAAGGTTGATGTCTTTAACTGAGAAAAACTTGGAGGAGTTAAAAGTCGCAATGCTTATACAGCTCCCCTAATTCAGGAAACTTAAACACTTGTAGTTTTATTAAATAATAGATATACAGTTAAATTTAATGCTGTAATTTATAGATGTAATACCAGTGACGAGATATAGTTGCTGTGGGCACCATAACTCTGAAATTCTTGTGTTTTATTGTCAATAACTCCATACATAAATATAATACCTTTTCCCCAAAGCTTCTGTAAGTGACTCAGATATGACTGGAAAAGTTTTGAAAGCTAGTTGCAATGGATTTACTGCAAACCTTCCTGTTTGCACATGGAAACCCTGTATACTGTGATGAGCTTTTGAGTGCATAGTTCTAGCTCTGCAATTCATATGATGTGATTTGGAGAAAGTTTCCAGTTTGATGTCTGCTCACTCAGTGAATTGGGCAACCACTGAAAAATAGCATGCTACCTTTATAGTAGCTCTGCCATATTTTAAATGCTGTAGTTGCAGAAAAAGAGAGCTGGGACACACAGAGTCCTGGGGCAAAGAAGTCTCAGGAATGCCACAAACCCAATGGCTGCTTTGTGTACTGCAAGTTACCTGCATGCACAAAACCAAAGGAAATGATACAAAAGCAACCCATGTTTCATCAGCATATTATGGGTTTAAAGGTAAACTATGTGTGAAAGAGAAAAGGATGGCTATAGTTGGGAAAACCATCCATATTTAAAGAACAGCCTCAAATATCAACCCAGATATAATTCTCATTTCAGTTAACACATTAAGGAAGCCAGAATGTTTGCACAAACTATCTGATCTGCCTAGACAAAGCTGCAGAAGAATGCAATGAATATTTGCTTAAAAAAGTTATTTTAGTTAATCAGTTTGCCCAATTTTCTTGTGGATATTTAATGCTGTGTGTTTTTCTTTTTTTCTTTTCAGTAAACTTTCAGTATTTAAGAGACTATTAGGGAAAGCAATTTGGGTCTCACTTCCCTTTCTCTTAATTCAATGTCATAAGAGTCAGAAACCCTGATTTCAGAATTTGGAGTAGGAGAAAACAGTAAGACATCATAGATATCATATAAATGGTAGAGATCACTTGTGGAGTAAAGAAATGCTATAGAAGTAGTAGATTTTTGCTTTGGCTATTAAGTTGCAATTCTCTTCATAAAAGGATCCCAGAGCACCACGTATTACTTGAGTAGAACAAACAACCCTTAAAGCTCAGCATTTCTTTCACTGTGCCTATTTTGATGTTTAGAAAATGCAGGCAGATAAAATAATGCCAACATTTTAATACTTCTGTGCCTGTAGTCAAACACTTCAGGCAATACCTACTAAAAGAAGTGACCTGATTTTCAGAGTGCTTTCTTCGATGCCTAAATGGAATGGCTGTAAAAGTTCATAGCAGACAAAGCAATTTATTGTCACAGTAGTGTTTCATAAAGCCCTCTCAAAACTACAAATTGCAAAAATAAAATCAATCACATGATTTCATACATTCTGCTTCTATACATATGGTACTAAACACCATAGTGTGTTTCCTTATGTTGATTTGAAAAAAATGCTAGGAAAAGTGCCTATGTGAACCCTTAGTTATTTTCTCTCTTATTTTTTTTTTTTTCAGTCAGGAGATCTGAACAAATTTTCCCCCAGGCTCTTACTTTGTTTGAATGGCCAATATTATGTCTTGATATGCTGCATATAAGAGCATATGCATATCTGCTGCCTTAGAGCATTAACGGCATTAAGATTGGCATACCTGAGATAAAGCTGTTTTTTAAGAAAATCATATTATTGAACTACCTTGGAAATACATTTTTTTTCCATAATCAGAACATGAAGCAGGAATATTGCTTGCATGCTTGGTTTTATTCTCATGAAAAGGGGAAGAACTAAATGCAGATCTAACAATGAACAATCATTGTTTTTCTTAAAATAGAACTATTATTAGTCACACTATTGAAGTAATAGTTCATTCTGCAAATGATCTTTAAGATTATATAAATCATATAAATTTATTTACAAACCTAAAAATCTAGAGGGCACTTTACTTATACAAATAGTGCAGTAAAACAGAATACCATTATTACTTGAAAAAACACAAAATATTCAGCAAAGGCATCTGAGACAAGCAACTTACTGAAACTTAAGACTTCAGAATGCTCCTAGAAATAAGATATTTTTACAAATATGAAAGCTAAGCCTGACTATAGTTTCTTTCTTCTGATTAAATGACATATGTAAGATTTTTTTGTTAACAGAACAGACTATGTAGACAACATTGTGCCACCAGCCAACTTTTTACCTGGATTCAGCTTCGTTTAGTGTATAGACTACCTGGCCTGTTCTTTAACTAAATTCATGTTCCTCTGGAAGTGTTCACATTTTGTCATTAGCCAGGCTGGACTGACTGGTTGATTCCTTAATGCATTTTTTTGATATACAGGTACTGGATTTTTCCCCAGATAAAAAACTAAGCAAACAAGTATACTGGCTCCTTAGGTTTCAAACACTCATTTACACAGTGGTAAGTGAAATAAACCCAGCATGTAATGATAAAGGTAAAGAAAACATTTTTTATTCAATTTCTAAACAATAAAATATCTAATTTCCTTCTTTCTTGCCCCAAATTGTTATTAACTTACCTTCCTGGATGAAATAGCAAACAGACTGTCTCTATAGCAAAGTAAGTTCATTACTGATCTCTAGTTTGATTTGGTTTATTGCAGCTGAGAACATTACAGCATCTCTCTGTGCTTTGCCAAAGCAATGTGGATGACTATAGAAGTAAACACAAGGACTGAAAGGAGTGGCTAACCATTGCTCACAGCAGTAGACTTGTAACTTTAGCTTTCTATTAGTATGCAAATACTTAATGAAATGAAATCACACAAGTGAAGAACAATGCTTAATGACTACTCAGTGCAGATTTTCAAACCCGTGCAATTTGGTTTTCTTAGCTGTTATTATGTCTCTTCTGCATGCTGTTAAGGAAGTTTCAATTGCTATCTTCTACTTACTGAGCCTATTCCTAGCACTCATGAATATTGAATTAATCAGACCAATAAAGATGAGTAGCATTTCATTTTACCAGTGTGCATGTGTTGAAAGAAATACTCAAAAAAAAAGAGGGAAGCCTTAGAAAGCTTAAAGAACAATGTATATTTAATAAGCCTCAAGAGTTTTCAATAAGGCAGACAATAAGGTCCTTTCTATTTAGGACAAACAACGTGCTCTGTATCTGCAGCAACACTTGCTTTAGCTTGTACTATTCCAGCAATCAAGTCCTACTATAAATTAATTTTTCTGACTTGTCTTTGTATTTTTTCACATGAAGAGAATTAACAACCAAGATAAAGATCCTATCTGAGAAGAAACATTATTTTTCCATTCTAAGTGCCCACACTTTGCATCAAACCTGAACAATTGGTGTGAAAAATTTCAGTCTTCCTTCACAATAATGATAGTTTGGAAAATCTTCTAAAGCAGTATGAATTCCTTATAGAGTAAGTCAATAGACAAAATCCTTCAAGCACCATCCATTTTCATTCATCAATGGTGCCCTGACCACTAGCTTGTCAATCTGATTCACATCCTGTTTTATGAAGAGGAATGTGTGTCTCCTGCACATAACCACCACATCCTGAATCCAGATAAATATTCTCCTCCTGCTTTATGCATAAAAATCCAACCAACTATGAAGAGGGCCACATGGATACAATGATTCCAGACAAAGGCTTTGAAAATTTGCCATCCTCAAACACATTCTGCAGCAAGGAAGCCAAATAGCAACTACCACGTCTATTAGCTGAAGAAAACATAACTGAAGGTCGTATAGCAGGACTCTTGGCCAGGACGTCAAACCAAAATGGCTTCGGTAGTATCCATGGATGATATTCTCTCTGTGGCAGAGGGAAAACATTCATTCTCATCTTTCTCAATACCCTTGAAGTTTTCAGTGTAGTTGGCTATAATGGGATATGGCTCTTTGCCCAAGTAATGACAACAAGATGACTGTTAACACGAACACCAATCCTTGAAAGGGCATTTTGAATGACTAGCAAAGAAGAAGTATTCTTATGCTTCCCGATACCTTCTTTTGGGGTGAATTGGTTCTCTCCCTACCCACTTCAGCATCTGCATACAGTGACTAGTTGGCATCAAATGCCAACGCTGTTAAATGAGATGTCATTTTACCTTTCTTTCACTACACATGACCATAAACCTACTTAAAAGGAGCCAGCAGGAAACTGGCCTGTGGATGGAACATGTAGCTGAATCTGCATCCTTGGAAAAAAAAAAAAAACCAGATGTGGTGGGGAAAGCATTTTGAGAAACAGACGTTATGCTGTTTCTGTTGGCTGACTGTAACTGGATAATCTCTGGTGCTTTGCTACTGTTGTGCTCTCACAGGCAGCAGCTGTAAATGCAGCTAAGCTACCAACTCCAGCTGGCTATGAGCTTCCATCACATTTCAGTATACAGTGAATAGACTTCATTGAACCTTCCACAACACTTTCTTTTGGATCACAGCAATGAAATATACCTTCATAAGAAGATTTCATGTGGCTCTAAGGAAACTTTCTGGGTTTCAGAACATCATATTGTGCCTTCTCAGTGACTGGAAACTGTCGCCTCTGCTCCACAGTGGTCTTCCACTGGAAAAGAAGTCAAGGTCTCGATTCTCATCTGTTGAGAACTAAATTGCTAAAAATGAGGAAATCACAAAGATTTCCTAACAAACTGATTAGCATGTTGGAGTTATGTCAGTAAACCAAAATTAGACCCAAACTTATTTGCATAAAAGGCTCTCAGAGACAATTCAAACTCTGTCTCAAAGTCCTAGCCCATCAGAACTGTCACAGTGCCATATCTAACTGCATGGCACATTGCTAAGCCTTTGGTGAAAGAAATGCATACCAATCAGAAGTCCACATAAGATAGTCTATTGCATAGATTCAGGGTAAGAGGATGAAAAGACAAAAGATATAGAACAGATTCATGTTCTCGCTTAATTCACTAGTGACAGAAGCTCACCTGTGCAAAAAAGCACAGTACAAGAGCATTTATAAGGCAGAACAGAAACTGTGGCCAGCTGCCCCCACTCTTCTGGCACTGTAGTTATTCCCCACTCAAGATCTGTAGAACAAATTCCATTACTGAAACAAAAACCCAATAAACATATCTAGGGGAATTATTCCTTATTACTTTGAACTGACAGGGGAAAACATACCAGTGCACAGTGTTCTTTTCCCCACCTGCTGTGTATGCCTCCACAGTAAGAGTTATTTCAAACTCAGATGCAGATTGAAATGATTCTCTTTGCTGGACTTGATTTGTATTGAAGATTTTTGTTTTATTTAATTTTTTTATGGTGAATCTACTGGAAATAATAAGATTAGAACACTCCAGATATTTAAGGCTACAGAAAGGAGTTAGATCCAGAACTGTGTCAGATCTTATCCATGAAGGAACTGAAATACTAAATGGCAGTTATTAATGGGCAGCCATAATTTTTATAAACATTTCTGATGTAACAGTATCTGCAGAGTGGTGTCACTCAAATATTTGGCTAAATCCTATGTATGGTATGCTAGCAACACAAAATGGAGATCCAGATTGCAGAATTATATTCATTAATCAATGTGCTAACAGAATGATTCAAGAGTAATTCAACTTTCTCTAGAAAAAAAATAAGATCAGTTAATATATTCAATTCCAAGTTACAGAATACCAATAAAACTAAAGGATAGAAAATTATTACCCAAGGAACATGGCTAGATAAGGTTGCTGCTATATGTAAAGTGCTATAGAACAGCTCTCTTAGTACTTGGGTGGCTCCCATTACTGCATCACTCAGACACCAAGGACCAGTCCAGGTATTAATTAAATGAAAGAAAATAAAACAGTTGTTAAGGTGAAATATGTGGCAAGATCATACTCAGGAAATTAACTGTTGATTTTTTTTTCCTTTTTTTGTTTTTTTTTGTAGGGAAGGACTGCAAAGATGAGGAGTTTGGGTATAATAAAATGCTCTCTATGTATTTGTCATACTACAGCAAAGACATCCTGAGAAGGTTTGCAGGAGACTAAATAACCAAGATGTAGAGTCAGTGGAATTATTTGTTATTAATATATTTTTTAAAAATAAGCTATTTTGTGCTTTATTAATATTTTCAAGTGCCCACAAATTCACTAACTTTAATCATTATTTATATTAGCCATCTTGCAATTTTAAAACTAAAATAAATTAGCTTTCTGTGAATGGTATTTTTTGTTTCAATGTTCTTAGATATTAGTTTATTTTAAAATTAACAAACATTTAAGAATGTTGAAACATTTTCATGATTATTTAATTACCTAGAATACATTACAACTTTTAACGTGTTATTTCATAATTTTTCAAAGTGTTTTTAGCTTTGCCAATAGAAATGTTTCATATGAGAGCAGCAAAAAAGTTTGAAACCTATATCTCATATACTTTGTGGTTTTGAATGGAAAATTGAAGGGGAACTAATATATGCTTAATTCATTTTCAATTTATAGCGGAATAAGAGAAAAAAAGTGAGTCCTCAGATATATGAGAAATGCAAGATCAATATCTATGAGAGGTGGAAACAGGGGCAGACTTCTTGGGAAGAGTATAGGAACGTTGCCAGAGCATGCAGAGGTGTAACTAGGAAGGCTAGAGACCTTATAGAAATAATGTAGCCAGGGAAGTTAAAGACNAATTGAAGGGGAACTAATATATGCTTAATTCATTTTCAATTTATAGCGGAATAAGAGAAAAAAAGTGAGTCCTCAGATATATGAGAAATGCAAGATCAATATCTATGAGAGGTGGAAACAGGGGCAGACTTCTTGGGAAGAGTATAGGAACGTTGCCAGAGCATGCAGAGGTGTAACTAGGAAGGCTAGAGACCTTATAGAAATAATGTAGCCAGGGAAGTTAAAGACAGTAATAAGGCATTTTTCAATACACATGCAGCAGAAGGAAGATGAGGGGGAATGTGAGCCCACTGCTAAACACAGAGGGTGCCATGGTGACCAAGGATGAAGAGAAGACTGAACTACTATGCCTTATTTGCTTCAGTCTTTATGGCCAAGGCCGCCCCTCAGGAAGCGCAGTCCAGCAAGGATAGTAGGAAGAGGTTAAAGACTCCTAAGTCAATGGGTGCTGATGGGATGCATCTAGAGTCCTGAGGGCGCTGGCTTGTGTTATTGCTAAGCCTCTCTCCATCATTTTCAAACAATCATGAAGGACAGGTGAGGTGCCTGAGGACTGGAGAAAGGCCAGTGTCACTCCAGTCCTCAAAAAGGGCAGGAAGGACAAACCACAAAACCATAGGTCGGCCAGCCTCATCTCCATCCCTGGAAAGGTGATGGAACAACTCATCCTGAATGTCAGCTGTTTAGTCTAGAGAAGAGGAGACTGAGGGGAGATCTTATTAACATTTACAAATATCTAAATGGTGGGTGTCAGGAGGTTGGGGGATCCCTGTTTTCTATTGTAGCTAGCAACAGGACAAGGGCTAATGGGATGAAGCTGGAACACAANATTGACCTGCTGGAGAGCAGCTCTGCAGAGAGAGACCTGGGAGTTCTGGTTGATAATAAACTAAACGTGACCAAGCAATGTGCCCTCATGGCCAAGAAGGCCAATGGCATCCTGGGTGCATCAAGAAGAGTGTGGTCAGCAGGTCAAGGGAGGTTCTTCTCCCCCTGTAGTCTGCCCTGATGAGGCCTCAGATGAATTGCAGTGTCCAGTTCTAGGCTCCTCAGCTCAATAGGGACATAGAACTGGAGAGAGTCCAATGTAGGACCACAAAGATGATCAGGGGACTGGAACATCTTTCATATGAGGAAAAGCTGCGGGAATTGGGCCTGTTTAGTCTAGAGAAGAGACTGAGAGTGGATATCATTAATATCTACAAATATCTAAATGGTGGATGTCAAGAGGTTGGGGCATCCCTTTTTTCTATTGTAGGTAGCAACAGGACAAAGGGTAATGGGATGAAGCTGGAACAGAAAAAGTTCCATTTAAATATAAGACAAAACTATTTTACTGTTCAGGTGAGGGAGTCCTGTCACAGGCTGCCCAGAGGGATTGTTGGAGTCCCCTTCCTTGGAGGTCTTCAAGACCCACCTGTACATGTTCCTATGTGACCTGATCTAGGTGGACCTGCATCTGCAGGGGAGTTTGACTAGATGATCTCTAAAGGGTTGCCTTCCAACCCCTATCATTCTATGATTCTATGAGTATTAATGGATAATTAATGGTCACTGAAAGACTATTTTTAATACAGTAGTTATAATAGAAATGCAAACACCACAAATAAGGACAGAGTAGAGATTAACTGAAAATGCTGATAGATTTGTATAGGTGAGTCCAGTACAGATCTGACATCCATAGCTGTGTCATACGGATAAACACTTTGTTACTTCACATACCATATTAACAAATCCTATGACAGATACTGGTCCTTATTAACACCCTGACCTAGGACAATGCCTTCTATTTGGCCATCTGTGGACAAAAGCAGCAAAAAGATGAACAATAACTCCTAAGAAACTCTGAATTGCCTTGTTCTGAGTCTTTAAAATAAGTCATCTTATGGGCTTCTTAACATTACACATTCTATTATTATAACACACTTTACAGAAAATATTCACACAGGAAAACTAAGCACAGTATAAACCAGAGTCCTTTGCCACCAGAAAATGCTTATTACCCTCTGAAACTTGGCTTATGTTTCTTTACAGCATTTGTCACAATTTCCTAGCACAGGACAAGAGATGGATATGTAGAACTCAGATGACTGCACCATCATCCCCACCTACTGCACTTCAGTTTTCAGAAGTAAAATTTCCATCTTCAGTCCCAAGTATCTGACACAATTGACTTCTGTCTCATCAAACGGGATCAAAAGAAAACATTATTGATCCACATAACAAGAAAGGAATAATACAAAAAATGTCATTCTTCGTAATTTTCTCCATCTTTCACTAGGTGGACAAAGGATAATGGGAAGAGTAATTACAGGGAACATTGCATGGTGAAACTATAATCAGAGACAAACTCTGCAGTGTATTTTATACTCTATTAGCTTAAACAATAATGAATTCATAGAAATCAAGAGTGTAAAAAATACCTACTCGTTTCTTTAGATCCTATTGTTTGCAAAAATACACTGCTGCTTTTCGTCTTCCATAATTTTGCTTAATTTTAATTTTTCAAGAGGAGAGCTACCAGAGGAGTAGAGGCTGTCCACTGCTTTACAAATTATTCTTGCAAGGGAGGGAAATAATTTTGAAGAAGAATTTTGAGAAAATAGGAACAGTTTTCTCATCTTCCTTCAAGTTAGTTCAAGCGCAAGTCTGGATCAAATAAAAGTGATTTCCTGAGGTAAGAAGTAGCTCAAAAAAAAGACCTTGTCTTTCTGCTGTACAGTTCATTATTCTTGAAAGGAGAAATAGAAGACAAAAATACAATTCCATTACCAAAATGGAGTTGAGAGGAAAAGATTTTCTCAACAGTCTTTAGAATAGTCTGGGAGCTAACACCTCTTTCTGAAGATACAGAGTGTTGAGCTAAGCCTCCCCTTGACCTCCAAAGATGGACAGGCTATCTCAGCACCCAGGCTGGATGCGGAGCCTGACAGAGTAAAGAAAGATTGTCCAGTGCAAGAGGACTCTGCACTTGATCCAGATTCCAAGTTATGAGAAATAAGCCCATCTGTAATAGGAACTACTGCCAACTCCCTCCACAGAACAGTTATGCAGAAAATATCACACCAAGTGAGATAATTGTTTATTATTTCTTTACACTGAGAATTCAGTTAGTTTTGTGATAAAAGCTCTTACAAGGAAATGTGAAGTCAATGTCATCTGTGATCTCTGATACATTACAATTTGTCAGGATAAATTATTCTCAGTACTCTAGTTGAAAAGAAATCTTTACATGGACTTCAGATACTATCACAGGAAGAGTTTACATGAACAAAATAGTTATTCTCTTTCAAGGATCAGAGAGTTTATGTCTTTGACCATAAACAACAGATTATATTGCAAGTGAGTTGATAAAAGCATCAATTTAATATTTAGTGAGTTAAATGAAGCAACAAAGAATCGTAATTTAAAAAAATAAATCAGAATTGTCCAGGATTGTATCGGATTTGCAGCTTTCATTTATCTCATTTCTAGTTGTCCTAACATAAGACACCAGCCTTTTGGTACAATGATGAGAAAGTCATAAGGAAAATAACAGATTTTCAGAATTCCTCTGCAATATCCCACTAAAAGATACTCTGCTGCTGTTAATATATATTTATAATGCAGGACAGCCAAAAGGCCTCAATTAGGTTCTGCGTCCCATTGTGTTGGGCACTGTGAAAACACAAAAGCGAACAAAGTCCAAGCCCCAAAGGGCTTGCAGTGTAAAAAAGATAAGTGATGTACTGTAGAGAAAGGCAACGGGAAGCCTTCAAAATAGACTGACTGTTTAATACCTATATACATTTGTAAACCTTTTTAAGCTGTCGAGAGAGAAGAACAATCATGATCTGCTTCCTCAAATCTACCCTACTCTGTTTGAATATTATTTCCATTGTTAATTGAAGCCTATTTAAGAGTTTCCTTTATTTAAAAATTATTTCAAACCAGTTATATTTCCCTGTCTTTTATAAACAAGCCTACAATCAGAAAAAAAAATTAAAACCAAAATAAAACCACCAGGGAAACAGTGAGAATACATTCAAGTTGACAATTTATTCTAATTCCTGCCCTTGACAATTGTTGGACATAGTTTCATACAGACACAGATAATGTCCTCTAATTCCACTTCACGAATCTATTCCTGTCAGTTAAATATTATCTTAAAGTCCCTTTGGAGGTGTTCATTTAAAGCTGATGCTGGCACAGTTTTTGCCCCTCTTTTCTAGCCATCTGTTCACACACTGAATTGTCAGCTATTTTATCTAAACCTGAGAGTAAGACTGAAGGAGTAAACAAAAACATCAACAAAAGAAATCTGTGTCCAAAGTAGTAACAACAATGAAGCCTGAAGTTATCACTTCTCACAAAATTTGGACAAAAGAGGCTTAATAATTAAAAAAAAAATCTCTCAAAAGGTTGCAACTTGAGAATATTTTTAACACCCTCTCCTTCCCCAGTCCATACACACAGCTGTAAACACACACTAAGCATTCATATTGCTCTCTCTCCCCGCACCCCATACCTAACAATTAACAGAAAATGCACAGATCCATTTATTTAAGTTAAAAACTTGGAATCACAGAGGTTGGCATTCAAAATTATTTTTCATGCCATTCAATAAAACCTTTTAAGATCAATTTTTAAATGTGGATGCCTCAGTCCTACACTTTCTCTGCGTACTGACTTAAACAACAGAATGTGGAAGCTGTCTCATTAAAGCATTCATATGAGAAAACTCGCTACAGTTTCTATACACATAGCCAAGCATCCCACTAGATTAAAATAAAACCAAATCATCTTAGCAAACCTCTTTTTTCCTCATGGTCTTCTCTCTTCTCTGTGCAACGTTGTTCCATCTTACACACACACTTAGATGTGCCATAAGTGCTTTGTTTAAAGTGCATTAAAGCTATCCACAGCTCTCCTAAGAATGAAACAGTTTTAATATTTTCTGATCCATGTTCCTGCCTGCCACAAACATTCACCAGCAGTACGATAGCTCCAAGAGCAGACATCTGATTCTTGACATTTAAAGATACAATACTGGTGAAAAATAGTGACGCTGTATTAACTACAAACAGCTTGTGAGGGAGTAGGTGATATACTCCTAAACTGTATAATCAGAACAAGTAATAATTTCAACCTTTTGATTTTTTATTTTTGACTCAAAGCCATGAAAAAGAGGAATAGCCAGATAAACAAATCTGGACATGCTACATTTACTGGTTTATGAGAATTTCTATTCTATGACAAAAAGGGAAGTGGGTTGTTTTCCTGCTATAGAAAGTATTAAGGTACCCCAAAGTTTCTCACAAGGTTCTCAAAAGCTTTCATAATAAAATAAGCAGTAAATGAAGGCAAACCTTGAAATTACAGAAATCAAAGAATTTGTATCCTGGTAACATTCAGTTAATTGACATTGTAATGCTAAGTGCAAGCACTACAACATCAAATTCCCTGTACCCCTACTGTGGCTGCCTTATAAATTCAAGAAGTATACAGTAAGGACTTATTGTTCCAGCATGAACTATTTCTTTGAGATACTGAATGCTGGCAAAAAAAAAAAGCCAAAAAAAGAAAAAGCAGTTTTATTTTTAATTTCAGCAACATTACCCCTTGTATGGTGATCAGTGACCTCTGTGGAAAGCTGAAATATCAGAGCAAACCACCATCCCCCACAAACACCTGAGACAAGGCAGAGCACGGTTAACAACAGTTCTCCACACTGTACCTGGAGGTACTGACATGACCGTTCCTGTTGACATGTCTCTGCCTTCACCACTGTCTGATCCATGTTAACTGATGCTTTCTGGTAAACTTCACGGGCTCTGCTCACAGTTAATGTAGAGGACCAAGAACTTTTCTTCATTAACTGAGAATCCAAATTCACAGGCAGGTTTGCACAGGTAGAGCATTTGACATCATTATTGCTTCTGGATGACTTCACAGTATGTTCGCTAATAGTGTTATAGGCTTCCATAAAGTATTGGGAAGAAGAACGATCAGGGCATCTTCCCATTGTCATGACCCCACTGGGACCATGATAAATGCAAACATCATTGTCCAAGTTGTCATCTGAACTCCACCATCCTGATGCATTGGATCTGGGCTTACCTTCTGATCGCCTTTCTTTACTTTTGCTGCGCTTCCCATACCTCATCGTCTGCGATTCCTCTGGGCTCGCTTTTCCCCCATTGACATTCCCCTTGGATGGTCCTTCCAGTGAATGGGACTTGGTAAAGAGCTTTTGGACAGAATGAACCAGATGCCGGATCCTCCCTGGGCTGTCACTGCGGTGCTCCATGGCAGTCCGCTTGTACTGCAGAGTGTGGTAGCCATCCCGATTCAGAGGCAGCTGCCGTTCAAACTGGTCCAAAAGGTTGGCAGGAATGCGGTTGGTCTTGTTGGCAGTTCCATGGGGAACCAGAGCACACTCGTCCTTGAGTTCATGGTGGGAACTGTAATGCCTCCGGGGAAATGTGCTGCTGGCAATCTGATCGCTATAGGGCACCATGCACTCTGCCTGGAAAGAATTCCTTTGAGTGTAGTAAGGATGATCTGCAGGATGGGGGTCCACTGGGTTTAACAAATATGGCTTCCTGTCCGGGTGATGTGGCAGACTGTCACATGGAGAGTCACAGGCAACCCCATGATGATGACTACGGCTGCTAGATAATCCCTTCATTGTTGATGTATAGCAAGTCTCAAAGTCATCTAATACGTATGGCTATGCAATGGGCAGATCTCAGAGAAAGGCCTAAAGGAAGGAAATACAACAGAAGCCATAAGATAATCAACCTACAAGAAAAAAAACACACATGCACATTTAGCATTCATTGTTTCTTATTATAAAAATAGTTGGAATAAGCATTTTCTGAACCCTGTTATCACTCAATCTTTCCCAGGCCCAACACAGTGATAAGGGATACCTAAATAATACACAGGAAAAATGATCTTGTTCCACTAGCTGAAAAACAGAGGTAAGAATTTTTTTTTCTGATACAAATTTCACTATTGTTCACAAATCCACCTATATTCTATATAGGTAATTACAACCACCTATACGCTAAAACCTCAGTCCTGAAGACATCATGGACAGGGGTCTCCCAGGAGGTCTTAATTGCTCATCTGCATATTTTCAGGGCCAAATAAATGCATTAAAAAAAAAGTCATGTCATTTTTGGGTTACTTTTGGCTGAATACCAAGTGTGTGCACTTAATAGGAAACTCTTCTATGTCTTCAATGCACATCTGCTCACAATTCAAGTACAGTTTTACTTGATTTCCATGTCATCTGCCTAGACTAAACATCTCAATACAATGTCATAACAGTATTTCTCTAAGCTCTTTTCAAATTAAGAATAAAACAATAACACATTACACTAACTCTGTCAAAATGAAGTCAAAATATTTCATAATCTATATGTTTGAGATTGTTGTGTTTACTGTTTACTTACTCCTGTTCACACACAAAAAAATCTTATTCTGATAATGTACAGTTTAGTGAAATTTTCCCTAATTTTTCAGAGTTCTAAGCAGTGTTTAAATAACAATATCTACTACTTCTGCCATAAGGGGAATTGATATAGACAAAACTTACACACTGGTCTAACAGTGTAAACAATTTCAATACTTAATACTTCATTGTAGCTATTTGTCCCTGAAGTGACTCACAATGTCATAAACTATTGATTAGAAGTTCAAAATGGAAGTCCTCATCATAAGTGATATAATAAGCACTCTAATGTCTTCATTTCAGCTCTCACCACTAGCATGATGTGGATGCAACTGCTCCTGCAAACTCTGAGCTACTAATGTGTACATAATAGGGTTTCAAATGTGGGAAAATATTCTCATGGTGCCATCTCAGCTCCTGATGGGCTGAGGACTCTTTAGAGGGTATCCTCTTATCCTGCACACAATTGAAATGGGAGTAATTCAGCTGCTTTATTCCTTTCTGACATGGCTATTCTCGTAATACTTTTGGAAATTTGGAGTATGGATAGGTATGCAGAGCAAATAGTTTTCAACTATGTACCTCCAGTGTTCATGTTTTAATATGTTGCATACATTGTACCTACTGACAAATTGGCAACAATGAAGTTTTCTAAAATAGCATTAAGTTAATGTCAATCTGAAAAAGCATGCTTTGCATTTTATCAGAATGTATGTTATATTTTCTTCTAAATCTGTGGTGAGATGAAAAGGAGCTTTTTTTCAATGTATGGATGTCCTGCATTTCACTCCACCTCAGTGGATCCCTGCATTGCAGAAAATGTTCATTCTCATGAGACCCTGGATTGCAAAAAAAGTTTTTAAATACCGCAAAAGGCATTTGAAAGATTCCAAACAGATGAGCTCACCAGTTTACCTGAGGAGAAGAATGGCTATAGGCACTTTTAAAAGCACAAAAATAACATATTCAGAGAGCTGGACTTATCAATTATACTGCAGTGAAAACACTTAGCACTCCTAAAGAGCATTTTACATCCCTACCAGCCCTTTAAAAATGTGATCTGCATGACAGAGAAACATACAATGTGATGTGGTAGTAGATCCATTACTTAGATTATTGAAAATGTGACTTGACTGTGAATATCCCATCATCAAGAATACTACTAAAGGATATAATGACCAGATAAAAATACTCCAGTCTCTTGAGTACATAGATACCAGTCTCTGGTATCTATGAGCATCTTTCATGCTTGAAGGCTTGTGAAAAGAAGGCTTCTGCCAGATGATCTTTGTTTTAATCCATTTACAATCATGCAGCAGTTCTTGAGATGATTGATAAACTATCTTAAGGCTAAGCATAGACTACATATATAGTATATATATATATACTATGTAAGTATAACCTTGTCCCAAAGATATAAGACCCAGAGAAGTACAGTAAAGTGGGACATACTCAGAACCAGTGATTTGTTTTCATTTTTTTTTCATTATCTGAATGGCTATGAATTTTTCATTTTTGTATTCTGTGCAAAATAAGCCTATGTATATGTAGACAAAGAACCAAAAGGACTCATAATATACAGAATAGAGAAGTCATGACAGGCATGGGGGATATAATGGAATTATTAAGAATATGTAGTCAATATACTGATAGAGAAGAATAACTGTGATGAGGAAACATTTCACCTGATTTATAGGCTGGAAGAGAACCATGTGTAACATCTTGAAGATAAAAACGAGCTTAAAAGATCTAAGTATGGTTTGACCAATGAGAAGGGCGGAATTACCAGGTGTGCTTGGGATGGACTGGCAATATGGATACCAAGGAGGATGAGCAAGAAGTGAAAAAGCTTATGAAAAGCTTATGAAAATTGACATTTGTCTGTATAGAGAGAAAGGGACAGGCTTCCATAAATTGTGGAGGAAGACTGGCTATGCAGTGCTATATGAGCCTTGATGGCAAGTAGGATGGTGAAAATGTTGAAGAGAAAAAAATAACATTGAGTTCTACACCCATTTTGAGTCTGATCTGTCAATGAATCTTCCATGAGGAAGTGCTTGAGAAAAAAAAGTAGAAAATAGATAGGATGGTCTGCCCAAGAGGAATCAGCTAAATAGATACAGAGAATAACAGAGAAAATATTCTTTTTAATGCAAAAGACCATAGATTTACCCTAAAGGAGGATAAAGCTCTGCAGGACTAGCAGATTTAAAGGAGGAAGAAAAAAGAAAGAAGTAGCAAAGACCAGAGAGTGATAGAAAAATCCAACCAAAACTGTTGGTAACCTGGAACAAATTGAAATTCACAGTAGAAATTGTTTTTTCCTAACTCTTAGAACACTGTATGCATGATGAAAGTTTTTTTTTCCTGCAACAGTATTGAAAAAATTACCATGTGTCAATTGTGATAAAAACCCATGAGTATTAAAATAACTTCAATTTACCTTAACTTTATTATTGCTGCTAAGGTATTGAAAGTGTAAGGAACTAGAAAAAAAGCCCAAGAAAGTACCACAGTGCACCTTCCATGAAGCAAAGAACAAGTGTAATATGGTCTGCACTGAAGTGGTGCTTTTCTTAAATATTTAGGAAAGACACAATTCCTAAATCGCTCTCATTTTAAATCCTGCTTTAATATATTAATGTACATTAGAAAAAACCGACCTTACATACTCCTATTACTTAAGTATTTTTCAAAAAATGTGCATAATTTTCCGTCATTGTGTTGGCCGAACCTGTCAATTCATTTTTAGTGCAATTAACAGCTGGAGACAAGGCTTTCTGATCATGCCATGAATAGTTGAGGGAAAGTCAGTTAAGATTTTTATTGCATTGTTATTTTTTGGTCAAAATAGGAACATTTAATTACTCATGAAATAAGGCAAGATAATTGATGAACATACTGTATATCAATAAGCAGTGGAAATAGCAATTATACCTAAACAGTCGACCAAAACCACTTGATGGCATAGAAAGAAATGAGATGTTACAGCATTGTAAAGCTGAAGAATGTTTATTACTCGCAACATTCATGTTGCATTTCCTTCTGTCTTCTTGAGGATGCCCTGGGTAAGAAGGGTATGAATATATTAATTCGTGCTGCTAATACAGTATTCCTAATGCAGAAAAAAATGTTAGAATAACTTAGTTGCCAAAAAATGTATAATGAATTCTTCCATAATTAAAGTGGAAAGGAATACAAAATAACAAACCTGGAATGCATAAATTACATCCACTTCTACATATTTTTAGTAACTATATTGTCTGTTCATGTGTTCCAAATCTAATATGTCTTCAAGAAGCATAGTCCTCCCCCTAGATACATGTGAAAACTTTCTCAAGATTTACTTATACGCCATGTAGTCTCTCCAATTTTATCTCACAAGACTGTAGCATTACAGGAAGATGTTTTTACAGGAAAGTGTAAAAAACAATCAGGTAACAAATGCTTTCAGTGAAACAATGCATACATAGGTATATAGGGAGTAAAGTATATAATACTGGAGAATGTAGCAGGTAGTACAAACTGGATAATTAATAACTCAAAATTACTATTATAATAAAAATGTTTTATGGCCATTGGTGACTTACAAACCTTCATAACTGAAATGTATTTTATAAGATTGGTGCAAAGAGTCAACATTCATAATTTTTTCTCTGATTACGTTGTAGCAGTTCAAGATTCAGAGCAAGGCAAACTGCCATGTGCACAATATAGTGCACAATGAAAAGCATAAGGTCAGAATGGCAGTAGATATCTATGTCTAGTTGTGTATCTTAACTATAAAAAACATACAAGTATGATATACATGAAAAACAGACAAACATGCTCTTGCAATTTTTATTAGCAATATATAGAAGGAAGGCAATGCAACTACATTATCTGTAGTTATCAAGAGATGCCCTGACAATCAATCCTAATGCCAACAGAGTCATCCCAATTAAGTGTCATCAGGACCATAGCACCTTCAGTCTCCTTGCCTGTTCAAAAAACTAAGGAATGTGAGATGTTGACTTTTTTTTTTTTTTTTTT